>JASANE010012160.1:0-12913 GCA_030248225.1 Trileptium ribeirensis | reverse complement strand
TTAAAACCGAGACTGAGGAAGCTAATGTTTATTTATCAATCAATATGTCGGTTTTTGGACTCCCAAAGCAAAAAATACCTTCCTATATACACCCTTGCGTATACTGCATCAAATTGAATGTGCTTACAACGCTTGGAGCGTAGAATACACACTTTCGCTTTGTCTCCAGTCGCCTCCCACACATACGTTTGTTACATGTTCTTCTGTGTGAAACTTGAAATCATTGGTGTATATGATTCTAATAGAAAATAATAGGTGTAGGATAATTTTTTGATCAGTGGTCAGAGGCACTGTTTAGGCTAGCGTTGGACGAACAGTGCCCGTCAGTTAGATGATAATGGTGATAACTTTCTAAGCAATGCTATAAATGAGACAAACTGTGGTGCTGCTCGCACTGTTTCAATAAATACAGTTCATTGCCACGAATAAAGTTTCAGGCTGTGTTGCAGATAACGTTAGTTTACTTCAATTTAGGCTAGTGCTTTTACTTCAATTTTATTTACCAAGTTCACAAGCGCGCTGGCTAGTGCTTGACTCAATTTATGTTAGCCAAGCTTACGCTAAGTACTTCCACGTAATTCATACTCTGTTACCGAGTTGGACCGATTTAATTCGAACGTACCCCGCAGCCTTCGGAATATGTAAAATAGCTGCTACAAGTATCGACCTGGCTTTGATTTGTCAACATACTTGTGTAGGTTATTATGAAAAATTCCTAGTGGAATTATGTGCCCCACTTACGCTTCACACGGCAAATTGCTTAGTTATTCTTTTCCCTCGCCGTGGTGATTGTGATTCTGGTGTTTATCACTATTCGACGAAGTTAAAAACATGCAAATTAGTAAGTTAATTAGCTAATTAATTATTAATTGTATATGTAGCTAATTTTTTTAAAATTTCAAACTGCTCAGAAATGAAAAAGAAATTGCACATGGGTGTTTTGTATGTCGGTGACAACGAGTATGGCATTTCTAAAGCTCTAAAACTTGGATGTATATATATGCTAATTAGCTAATTAAATAATTTTATACAATTTTTAAATTCACTTCAAAATTGTTAATTTGCCGCGGTCGGGGGTTGCCGATGTCGCTGATCATGAATATGTGGCTTTTAAAGCTCTAAGATTTTATCATGGGTGTTAATTAGTTGATGTTACTAATATATTAACTAATTTTTTAGCTAGCGAGCTTTTTATGGTTGATTTGATATCAATTGCCTAAAACATGATACTTATATATTGATTAAATATTTAGTTGAAATACATGTATATATATACACAAATAAGATATATACTAGTCGGTAGTGGAATTACATTTGTGAGCGGAGCTTGGGCTGTGGCATTACGAATGTACTCAATTTTATGTTATTGTAACTACATTGCACAGGGCATAGGGCTTTATCATTGGTAAAAATATTATATTTGAATTCCTCGACCCAAAAACCTATAATGATTTGATCGAAACGACTCTATTTCAATAAATAACACAAATATTGCAAAATTCTCTATTTTAGCTGCATAAAATTAACTAATTAGCTAATTACTAATTAACCACTCAAAATTTTTTAATCCCAAATATCAGGTGCACACTCTGACATGATAGGCGTTCAAACAAAAAAGTTTTAAAATCCGTTCAGTGGTTCTTGAGATCCGGCGGACCAACGAACGGACGGACATCGACCTTTTTACTCCCAGACAGAAAATAAAAACGCTTCGCTCAATCAAATACTTCACCTGTTGCTCCGATCACTTTCTGTAATTATTACGTTTACTAGTGTTATATATACTATACTCGTATACTTTATAAATTTTAGTTTATAACGTTAGTCCTAAGTTTGCAAGTATACAAATTCTAGTTTTTAACGGTACTATGGAATACTTAAAAAATCTGTCGTCGTTTTTGTGGACTTTGTTCATCCCATATATTACGGGTAAGTTGCTTATGCGACCTTGTTTGATATATTTTAAATACACATATAATTTAGAAACAGTAAAAATGTTTGCATATATATTGTAATTTTATGAGATAGAGACATACGTAATGTTAAAGCTTGATGTAAATGACAGCCTCTGCATCTGTACTTCTTAACGATGTTGTTCCGTATGACTGTTTGCAATAAATCTGATATACGTATATATATATATATATAATAAATGACGCAAAATATATATAACAGGGAGTAACCGGAATTCCGTTTCCGGCGAAAATCGTGTTCCTGTTGCGGTACAGGCAAAGAATAAAAACCATACCGAAACCGGATTAGTAATTGAATTTTTCCACATTTTTTCTTCATCTCGGGTCCCAAACGTATTATATAATACAATGATCAAATCCCACTACAACCAAGCAAAAGAAGAGATTAACTCAGCAATTTGCCGTCTGAAATGTAAGTAAGGCACACAATTTCTGTAGGAATTTTTCATCTTCAGTTGCAGTAGTTTGTTAACAAAACAAAGCCAGGTCGATGCTTGTAGCAGCTATTTTACACATTCAGAAGTCTGCCGGGTATGTTCGAATTAAACCGGTCCAACTCGGTAACAGAGTATGGATTACGTAGAAGTACTCAGCGTAAGCTTACCTAACATAAATTGTGTCAAGCATCAGCCAGAGCGCTTGTAAACTTTGCAAATCAGTCTACATTGAGTAAAGTAACGTTATCTGCAACACAGAATGAATCTGCATTCTTGTCATTGAACTGTATTTATTGAAACTGCGAGCAGTATCACAGTTTGCCTCATTTATAGCATTCTGATTAGAAAGTTATCATCATTATCACCTAACTGAGGGGCAGTGGTTGCCCTATGCTAGCCTGAACAGTGTCTCTGAACACTGATCAGAAAACTACTGGGCCCTCCAAATTCTGTGGGGGTAGGAGCTGGTATTCCTCGGTTCCCCTGGTGCAAATTAGGTTTCTCCCGGTTCACCGCCTCTTGGGAAATTTTTTTTGTTTACAATCGGCCCAAAATACATAAAATTTGTACTTAAGTGTTACTTTTTTATTTTCCCTTACTGACAAGACCCCAGGTTCCCGTTCCAGCGCAAAATTGAAGTTCCGGTTTTAGTTAATTTCAGTTCCGGTGACTTACTGATATATATTGTATATCTGTTTGTGTTCTACGCTTATTATAAGTGGTGCAGGTTTCTTTGTTACAATGTTTAAAGGAACGGGTTTGTTTTGTAATCATTTTGTCTTTAAAGCTGCCCAGAAAAGTAATTCCGCCGGCGATTATTTGGTTTGTCGATCGCCATTGTGTATCTTAGGTTTGAGCTGATTTCCAGGAAATCCCCTCGAATAGATGTTTAACGCCGACTTTACTATTTTCTGAATATGTAACCGGGGCACCTTGAGCGTTTTATACAGTTATCGCTACATTTCTGCAGCTAGCTTGGTTTACTAGCCTTACAGTTGCTGCAGTATGCGATCCGTTGAGAATGTGGATATATATTTTCGTTTACTATACATGTAACGATCTATAAGTACATTTGGATCGCAGCAGCGGCCACTGTGTGGAATATTTTAAATAACGTTCGTTAACCCACTCCGGTACGTACAGTTATCACCCTTAGCCGGATCCTGTATATATGATTTTTGCCGATTTCTATTACTGATATATACAAGTCCAGATTTAAAATTCTAACAATACAGATATAACTATTAGAGATTTTGTTTTGCTACTGTAGCTATATAGAATCGAGTGGGAAACAAAGATTGTACGTGTAAGCTATACACATTATATATATACTGTTAATGCAATAATGTGTGTGTTTTTAATCTGATCAATTTGTAAGTTTTGTCGTTACATTGCTATGGTGTCGTTTCTGCGTGCAGAGTCTAGTAGTCAAACTTTCTCCATTGCCATCATACACTAAAGTTTTATTGAACTTAAAAAAAGCTTATGGCCCGCAGTATCTACCGCATCTGATTTGGCGATTATAGATATTTATACCCAAAATTACTTTCTCTCCTACTTGTTTTCCACTGCAACATTTCATGTCTTGTCGAAAAACCATATAGTGAGCATGTTTATGCCTGGTTTCTCCGTAGAGAGGAGAGGCTCCACAATTTTCGACTCAGGATTGTCGGGGCTTTCCCAGGTCATGCCCCAAGTAAATTTTGGCTTGCCCCAGGTCATATCACGCAGCACCCCATCATCAAAAATGTTTGAGGTGACAGCAGGGAGTAAGCGGAATGCCGGTTCCGGCGAAAATGGTCTTCCGGTTGCGGTTTCGGCAAGGGCAAAAACCATATCGGAACCGGAATGCCGGCTCCGGCGACAATAGTGTTGCGGTTTTTGCGAAGGGCAAAAACCATATCGGGACCGGAATCCCGGTTAAAAATTTTGTCTGAAATTTTCCCCATTTTTGCTTCATCTGTGGTCCAAACATATATATATATAAGTTCCAATACAACCAAGCAAAAGAAAAGTTTAACTCAGCAATCTGCCGTGTGAAACGTAAGTAGGGCAAATAATTTCAGTACGAATTTTTCATCTTAACCTGCAGGAGTTTGTTAACAAAACAAAGCCAGGTGGATGCTAGGAGCAGCTATTTTACACATTCAGAAATCTGAGGTATTTTGGAATTAAACCGTCCAACTCGGTAACAGAGTATGGATTACGTGGAAGTAGTTAGCGTAAGCTCTAACATAAATTGCGTCAAGCACCAGCCAGTGCGCCTGTAAACTTTGTAAATCACTCTACATTAAAGTAAAGTAACGTTATCTGCAACGCAACCAAAACTGCTTTCTTGGCAATGACCTGTATATACTTATTGAAACTGTGCGAGCAGCACCTTAGTTTGTCTTATTTATAGCATTCTAATTAGAAAGTTATCATCATTATCATCTAACTGATGGGCACTGTTTGCACAAAGCTAGCGTAAACAATGTCTCTGACCGCTGATCAACAAATTACCTCTTAATATTTTGTCTTAGAACCATATAAAGCAATAATTTCAAGTTTCCTACAGAACAACATGTAACAAACATATGTGTAGTAAAAGAAGGCGATTGGACACAGAGCGAAAGTTTTTATTCTCGCTCCATTGTAATCTTATTCAATTTGACGCAGTATACGCAAGGGTGTATATAGGAAGGTATTTTTTGCTTTGGGTGTCCAAAAACCGACATATTGATCAATAAATAAACATTATTAGCTTCCTCAGTCTCTTTAAAGTTTCAGAATAACAATAATGCCATCGTAATACATTAAGCTTAATGTAACAGTTATTTTCAACACATTTTAAATCCACTATACCTCGTTTCTTCCCTCATCTATTTTACTATATATATATAAGTTTCGAAGATCCGGTTTGAATCAACAGGTTGCTGGTTCCGGTTATTCCCTGGGTGACAGATATTGTTCTGCTAATAAAACGCTTAAAACAGAACTTAATGATACACTACTGGTTTTATTCCGATTATTTATGAACAATTCCTCAGTAAAATGAATCGTGATGTATTGATTTACACATTTTCAATAAATATGTTGCAAAAACAACTATATAAACCATGTTATATCAAAGATATGGACAACACGATAAAATGCAATTATGAAACCCAACAGTTAGGGGCATGGTTCTCGACAGCTCACCTTGGCGGAACTTCTCAATTTGTGGTGCACCTATTTCAAAACCGCCATGATTATTTAGGTCATATATAGTGACCTCCTCGAAAAAATGGCCGTATTTCTCAAAAAACACCCTCATGCCTGAAAAACAATGGACACTAGCCAATTTCTGAGGTCATATTTGGACTCTGCGGACAATTTTAAGCTAGTTTAGTCACATTGCGGCATCGTAGAGGCACTCTGCTGCTTAAAAATATTCGTTTACAAAATCATTCATTTTGGCCAAAAGATGAGTTGAAATTTCTTGCAGTTAAACTTACCAGTCCACGACCCCATAGCGTTCTCGACAACGAAAGTAAGCACCCAGGGATAATTTTAGCTGTTCTTTTCGAATATATCGCGCAATTTTATGTTGAATGGCCCATTTTTTCAATATTAGGTGTTTTTTTCGAAGAGATTTTTTTGAAAATTTGGCTCGTTTTCTCGAAAAAACGCTTCAAAAATCTTTCTAAATGCCAAAAAACGCCCGTACGCGCTCCTGTTGAGTGTTTTGCGAATGATTACGGCTAATACGCGTTGCTATTAGCTAATACCACACTTAGTTGCCCAGTACTGTGATGTGTACGAGATAGCAGCTTTTGGCCCTATTTTGAATAGAAGGCTGGGTCCACGGTCCTGTCCACAGCCCTCCGAAAAGTGGGGGGGGGGCCTCGAGGGGGCCCCATGTTCATTCTCGGGGGAAATTTCAAAGTGGGGGTATAAATTTTGCTTGAAAATACAAAATATTTCCATATTTTCATGCATTTTTACTACTGTGAACGTAATTTCAAGCTAAAAAACAATATTTTAGCATTATAAATAGTGGTAATTAATGTGTAAAAAACAATTTGCAAACAAAGAGCATAAATTTTCAGACATAAAAAATTTTTGGAATTAATTGAACATGGAGGGGTTTCGGCCGAGTGGGGGGACGGACATGGGGGAAGATCTCACGAACATTGGGGGGATTTGGAAAGTGGGGAGCACGGAATATCAGGAACCGAATTTGCCGGAACCGGAACCGTCCATTTAAACCGGATTCGGAACCGGAACTTGGTCTTCGAAATTTCTATATAGTAAAACAATGAAGGAAGAAATCAAGGTACGTATAGTGGATTTAACAGACATTAAAATAACTTTTATATTTAACTTAATGTATTGCGATGGTATTATTGCCTTTTTGAAACTTTAAAGAGACTGAGGAAGCTAATAATGTTTATTTATCGATCAATATGTCGGTTTTTGGACACCCAGAGCAAAAATACCTTCTATTATATACCCTTGCGTACACTGCATCAAACTGAACGTAGTTACAACGCATGGAGCGTAGAATAAACACTTTCGCTCTGTCTCCAGTCGCCTCCCTTTACTACACATACGTTTGTTGCATGTTCTTCTGTAGGAAACTTGAAATTATTAGTTTATATGATTCTAAGAGAAATTAATAGGTAGAAAGTAATTTTCTGATCATTGGTAAGAGACACTGTTTAGGATAGCGTTGGACAAACAGTATCCGTCAGTTAGATGATAATGATGATAACTTTCTAATATATGCTATAAATGAGACAAACTGTGATGCTGCCCGCACAGTTTCAATTGCCAAGAAAGCAGTTCCTGGGTTTCAGATAACGTTAGTTTACTTCAATTTAGACTGATTTACCAAGTTTACAAGCGCACTGGTTGGTGCTTGACGCAAACGGTAGACTAGATGTTTATTCATGTCGCCGGCCCAAGACAAATATATATATGCAGAAAAATTGCCCTTCTAAAATATGTGGAGTCGACGCAATACCTTTTCCTTAAACGTTAAGTTTAGGAAAAATATCTTTAAACAGTGCTTTCTTGGCATCATCGAATCAAATGTTTGAGGCTGTTGTGCCAGTAAATATTTTTGCTACTATCCATTGATTGTAATATCAGGATATACGGTTTTCAGATTTCCCGACGTAATGAATAATGTTTTGATATGAAATCGTATCCTGATATCGTTGCCCATCACTAGGTTTTGAAATGCAGGGGAAAAGACGTATCGCGATATTGTGATGGCATAGCCTCTGGAACTATGAGATATATGTATGTGTTCACCAAAAATATGCGAAGCTGACGAGCGATAAACAGCCTCACAGGTGCGACATTGCGTAATTTCAACCTCAGTAGTAATCGCGATGACACGACAATGTTTTGTTTTAATTTTAGCCGTTGACGCAACTCTAGACGATATTGAAAGACATTTAGAGATGGGAAAGTTGTTTTTGTCAAAAGGGCAATTTGCTGACGCTCTTACTCATTACCACGCGGCGGTCGGTACGTTGCATATTTTTGTTAAATGATTTTACAAACATCAAGATATATATAATCTTACACCGCATGTATATATTTCTATCGTTGCTTCGATCGGGGTAGACTATAATTTTTTAGAAAATCATTTTAAACCCAGTTTTACTAAAAGTCCCCCCGCCCTCACCCCTTTGTCGGATTCCGACTCTTAGGATGTTGCTCCTCTTCCAAGTGGGACAAATGCTTATCGATTTTATCGACTTCAAAGCGGCATTTGACTTCGTCCATCGAACAATACTATTCAACATCACGACCGCAGAAGGCGTTCCCGCAAAGTTGCTTGATGTTGTCAAATTGATGTACGCTACAACATTTTCCAAAGTCCGTGTTTATAATGATAATGCGACAGATTCCTGGTAAAATCGGGAGTTAGGCAAGGTTCTATTTTGTCATCGTTTTGTTGAACTACGCTGTCAGTCGACTGGGTAATCTCCCACGCACTCTCAGACCAGACAGGCGGTGTTTTGTAGTGGACGAGTCTACTGAAAGGGTCATTACTGACTTGGATTACGCAGACGACGTGGCACTTTTGCCTGCGACCGTGGAAAACCTTCAGCTCATTTTAGGCCGGCTTTTTGCAGTAGCAGCGAATGCCCGGCTGTTTGGCACCTCAAGCAAGGCGAACGTTATGGTTGCTGCAGTAACACCGTGCCCTTGATTGGCTGTAGTGGCGAAAGCTTGGAGTGGGTCAGGAATGTCTGCTACCTAGGCAGTCATATTACCAGCAGTGGCCAATTATGCGTTGAAATACAATGTTGTATCGCCAAAGCATGGACTGCGTTCTGCGGGCTGAGAAATGGTCGAATAGAGGCGTGACATGCGACGAAGATGCAAATGTACGGCAGCGCTATCAGACTAGTCTTGTTGAATGCGTGCGAAACCTGGTCAGTCAAACCGACGGACATACAGGCACTTAAGTTTTTCGGAAACTTTTGCAGGCGTAGAAAATTGGGTGTAAAAAGGTTCGCCCGTATCTTAAACGCTGATTTGAGAGCGCGAACCGGTCAATGGAGCCATTGGCATTTGTTCTGCGAAGTCGTACCTAGTGCGCTGTAAAGCGTTTAATTCGATTCGCGTGGTGTTTGGTTCGCTAAATAGGCTGAGTCAGACAATATGTACTTGTCAACTCTCACGCCTTCGTTGTCTCTAATTTTTTCCACGCCTTCCCTGTCGCGACAAATTTGCGCTATAATAGTTTCGAGGATTGTGTTCACATCTACCAATTAACCCGTTCGTACTACGGTATGACCTAGTGCGTATTCTGTTAATGTAAAAAGTTTGTTGTAAATCAAACAAACTAATTTTTGTGATGTTCTGCACCAACTAATTCTTAGTTTCTTCATGTTGAACTTGTCATCTTTATATTCCCTAGCCATTCGTAGCGCTGAACTTCAACGATTTTCTTCCCTTGAATTGTTTGTGCCTCTTACATGTTACGACATATTTGCTCACCCCCAGCTGGCAAGTCCAAACCTCTGAAATTATAGCTGGGGCGCCACCGGCTCACCTGTCGGATTTTGCCGGGGGGGCCAATTTTTTGCCGGATTTTGTCGCGTTTAGACGTTTATTTTTCTCAGCAGGGGGCTTTCAGCCGGGGGCAGCCGAAAATGCCGGCCCCCCCACTTTGGACTAGCCAGCCAAAAATGTTTCCTTGGCCCCTGAGACTAGGGGTCTGCTCTGACCCTTAACGTAACAAGGGGAAGCTCTAATTGGCGTGAAGTACATGGCTCCTTTTAGGTGGTTAAAAATAAGGGCGGCCACAGGCTTGCACAGTAGTGCGGCAATCAGAGCAACGATAACACTCACGTCTGTGCCTCTGTGGTCATCGTTCAGATGCCAGTCTCGAGCAGTGAACTGATGATGGCTGCTCATTTGTGGTTGGGTTTTGTTTTTATTTGTATCTCTATGCGGTCGGTGTCCAATTAGTTAATATGTAGTTAATTGTTGGAGCAAAAATTGTACTGGTGCCAATGACGTACAGTTGCGCCTCAATAAAATCCCACCCTCTGCCGCAGTGAAGACATGTATGGAAACAGAGCTTAGTAGAGAGTCCTCCAATAACAGGTTGTGCAAAAAATTTGTCCTGCCGATGATACGTGCTCATTGAATTAAGGCATTTTCGCGATGCTTTTACGTATCGTAAAAGAATCTAGGTTTGCACTGTTAATGAATACACACAATATGCTCAGGAAATTTTTGACATTTCTTTGTGATGCGTTATCACTGAATTAATGGAATTTCTCAATTTTTTATTCGACGCGTAAAAGAATCTAACTTTGATCTGTATTTTTGAGGTTAATAATTTCACAACGGCTGACATATATAATTAGAAACATTGCGATGTACGTCATTCAAATTCCTCCATCCCCACAGGCCGTGTCATTCCGTGCCGAGGAGTGGAATCTATAAATGGAGGCAATCCATTCAGTCTAAAGAGAATCCTCTCATCAAGAGCTAGAAATTTGTGACGTTTTGTGTCAATGTAATTTTCTGAGCTAGCAGAAATCAGGCTAAGCTAACAACACTACAAAATTGTTATGTAATTACTCCTGTGGGATGCTGTATCTATATACTAATAGCATAATGATAAAATCTAAAATTGAACGATGAAAATTGACACAATTTAGAATTTTTTTCAATTTAATTGTGTGGAGAATATGGTTTACGTCTTTTGTGTTAAACTTTTATCTGTGTTGTATCAGATCGAATGCGCAAGTGCTGGGAACGTATGAATGTATGAGTATGCGGAGTGTATGAATGAAAACGGGAAATATATTTCTTAAAGTGGTGCTATATAAATTTCGAATATTTTAGTTATTCGTCCACGAAAGAAAGGGCAATATGGTTTCGATATGAACGCTGTTCTATTGAATAACTGGTTTTAACCCGACAAGAATAATCTGGTTATCTGTGCAGTTGTAGTCAAGCCAGGGTTTTTCTCAAAAATTGTACCGTTCAAAAATTTGGTCATTTATAACCGCGAGTGTTCGTTTTTAAGCATAACTGGTCTATTTTACAACTATCCATGAACAGCTCAAATATGCTCTTATACGTAACCAAACTATCATTATATTACATAGGTATATATGTGGCCGTATTATTTTAGCTATATATACATACATAACTTAAGTGTCTCGTGTACTGCTTTATATATATATATCAGGGAGTAACCGGAATTCCGGTTCCGGCGAAAATCGTGTTCCGGTTCCGGCAAAGGGCAAAAACCATACCAGAACCGGAATTCCGGTTTAAAAATTTTGTTTGAAATTTTCCACGTTTTTTGCTTTATCCTGCAATCCAAACATATGTAATATATATTATACAATGATCAAGCTCCAATACGACCAAGCAAAAGAAAAGATTAACTAACCAATTTGCCGTGTAAAACGTAAGTAGGGCACATAATTTGAGCAGGAATTTTTCATAATAACCTGCAGGAGTTTATTAAATCAAAGCCAGGTCAATGCTTGTAGCAGCTATTTTACACATCCAGAAGTCTGTTGAATACGTTTGAATTAAACCGGTCCAACTCGGTAACAGAGTATGGCTTACGCTGAAGTACTTAGGGTATGCTTGGCTAACATAAATTGCGTCAGGCACCCGCCAGTGCGCTTGTAAACTTGGTAAATTAGTTTAACTTGAAGTAAAATAACGTTATCTGCAACGCAGCTAGAAACTGCTTTCTTGGCAATGAACTGTATTTATTGAAACTGTGCGAGCAGCATCACAGTGTGTCTCATTTATAGCATTCTGATTAGAAAGTTATCTTCATTATGATCTAACTGACGGGCACTGTTTGTTCAACGCTAGCCTAAACAGTGTCTCTGACCACTGCTCAGAAAATTACCTTCTATCTATTATTTTCTCTTAGAATCATATAAACCAATAATTTTAAGTTTCCTACAGAAGAACATACAACAAACGTATGTGTAGTAAAGGGAGGCGACTGGAGACAGAGCGAAAGTGTGTATTCTACGCTCCAAGTTTTGTAAGCATATTCGATTTGACGCAGTACATGCAATGGTGTATAGTGGAAGACATTTTTGCTCTGAATGTCCAAAAACCGATATATTTGATCGAAAAATAAACATTATTAGCTTCCTCAGTCTCTTTAAAGTTTCATAAAGGCAATAATACCGTCGCAATAATAATACCGTCGCAATATATCAAGTTTAATGCAAAAGTTATTTTTAATGCATTTTTGATCCACTTTACCTTCATTTCTTCCTTTATCTGTTTTACTATATATAAGTTTCGAAGACCAGGTTCCGGGTCCGGATTAAATGGACGGCTCCAGTAAATTTCGGTCCCGGTTATTCCCTGATATATATATATATCAGGGAGTAACCGGAATTCCGGTTCCGGCGAAAATCGTGTTCCGGTTCCGGTTACGGCAAAGGGCAAAAACCATACCGGAACCGGAATTCCGGTTTAAAAAATATGTTTGAAATTTTTCACGTTTTTTGCTTCATCTGTGATCCAAACATATGTAATATACAATGATCAAGCTCCAATACAACCAAGCAAAAGAAGAGATTAACTAAGCAATTTGTTGTTTGAAACGTAAGTAGGGCACATAATTTCAGTAGAAATTTTTCATAATACCCTGCAGGTTTTTTAACAAATCAAAGCCACGTCGATGCTTGTAGCAGCTATTTTACACATTCAGAGGTCTGTGGGGACGTTTCAATCTAACCGGCCTACTGGGTAAAAGTATGGCTTACGCAGAAGTACTTAGGGTATGCTTGGCTAACATAAATTGCTTCAAGAACCCGCCTTAGTGCTTGCAAACTTGGTAAATCAGTCTAAATTGAAGTAAACTAACGTTATCTGCAACGCAGCTAGAAACTGCTTTCTTGGCAAAGAACTGTATTTATGAAACTGCGCAAGCAGCTCACAATGTGTCTCATTTATAGCATTCTGATTAGAAAGTTATCATCATTAGCAATACGTAACTGAACGAAGAACAAG
>JASANE010012159.1:0-38161 GCA_030248225.1 Trileptium ribeirensis | reverse complement strand
CATATATTGATGTTGTTTTGTCTGTGCTGTTCATTGTCGACAACACGATCGCGATTGTTTGTTACGAATATTTGGTTTGTTAAGATTTGTTTAATGTTTTGCTTCTGTTGTTGATAACACAGGAAGCTATGTCCATTTAACTTGAGAATTTTGTTATTTAAATGTAATTACCAAAAATTGAATCCCAATTCATTCTAGAATTATTAAAATTTTATTCAAACGGTCTTAGGCACCAACTTGATGAAATTATGTGTAAACGGGTTATGTTTTGATGCACAAATTATAAAGACGAATAAAACAAATTTTAAATCCTTTTACAAGCGATCATGGCTATGACACTCAGTTATGAATAGAAAAATAAACAAATCATTCAAGCAAATTTCGTGAACAGTTCGTAAAAAATTAGACGAATAATCCCCAAACGGTTCCGGAGATATTTACTTTTTCTATCCGTAAACTATATAAACACAAACATTCAAGCGTTGTATTCATAAAGACAATTATACGTACAACACTATATTTACTCGGTTTAGATAACATGCCATAAATCAACGCGCCAGTATAAAGTTTAGGGATTGAATTGCTTTCTGTCCTGTTCTCGATATACTAAGTTTCATATCATATTTCAGTCTAGAAATAAGCCTAAGTCGGAGGGCTGCCACACCCCGGAACTCCCCCCACACTAATCTGCTTTTTCCTAACCGTACACATATTGCCTCTAAAGGTGAAACGAACCAAATATAACACGCCATATGCAATACAAAATATGTGTCATCGTGCCCATTGCACAAGATAAATGCATTAATAAACACAAAATGCAATAATTATACAGATACGGCAGTTTTCCTATCATATACCAATACTAATGAATTTTATTAATAGTTTTCTGGAATTTTTTTGAAAACCGACAATTACTTTCTTGCTGAGATGTAACTTTTTAAGAAGTAAAGTTTGGCCGGTATCGGAAACAGACGATGTTGGTGATTTATTTTTATTATTTCGTCCTAGGCGGAATAAAATTTACTGCGCGAATGGAGCGCATTAAAATAAAGAAAAAACTGATAGAGATTTATATATTTATGAAGCCGCGTAATATTCCGCAATCGCATGCTCCCATAAATAGAATAGGCACGCGCATGCAAATATTATACTGTTATCCGTCACATTGCAACCTTTTATTTTTATTTCATTTACCATCTACGGTGTGTGCTATATCACGTGGAGGGGAGGGCTGCGGCACCTCCGGGGTGTGTCTCCTTGGGAGAGGGGGTGTGGCGCCTCAGGGTGGGGGGATTGCGGCACCTCGAGCGAGGGGGTGTGGCGACTCGGAACGTTGCGACGCTTCGAGGAGTGGGCGAGACATCGAGAGGTGCTACATTTGGGCAGGGGCGAGACGTCGGGCAATGCGGCAACTCGGGATGGGGTTCAGCGCCGTGCGGGCTTGGGGTCGTGGGACGGTGGTGTGGCGCCTCAGGCGAGGATGTGGTTAAATATCACAGGATGTAAAATATAAACGGAACCACTTAAGACATGAAGGCGGTGTTACTCAGGAGACTGTCGTCGTCACGTCACGGCTTGTTCCGATTGGAGAAAAGGACCCGAAAAGTAAAACGGCGGCCCGAGATGTTACTGCTTTAAGGACTCTTAGAGGCTTTGATTGGAACGTCGCGTGGGGTCAAGTATCGTGCATTACCATTCGCTTCGAATGGTATCGTTTGCGACACAGGACGTCCGGTAACGTCGACTATGATTCGCCACGGTTGAGGTGTCGCACAGACACAATGACAAACACGGTCGACAGCGGCGAGGACGAGGACAAAAAAAAAGAGGCATCGGCATTTAAAGTTTTACTACGAAATAAAACCAAACAGAGAAAAAAATTCGAAAGTTAAGATAGAAAAAAACCTTGCTTTCGTGAAGGTACTACAATGAGTTAAAAACCTTTATTTTACTCTCTGATCCGGAAAATTTGGGGGCGCAATACCCCCGTACCCGTAGAACCATGGGTCACAGAAGGAAACCAACATCGGCAATGAGTTTCCCATGCCCGAAATCCCCCAGGTGAAACTTGTCAGCCGCCCAAGATGTCAGAACAAATTTTCAAATTTAGGGTTGAGGAACCATTGGGGCGCCGCACCCCCGTACCTCAAACCCCATAAATCCATAGCCGGAGCCTTAATAGAAAAACAAAAAAGAGTCATCGGCATTTATCAGTTTACTATGAAATAAAACCAACCAGAGTAAAAAATTTCGAAAGTTAAGATAAAAATAACCTTGCTTCCGTAAAGGGTACTAAAATGGTGCAAAAACGCACATTTTGACCACTGGTCCCGGAGCCAGACCCCAAATCAAAACACGCTCGGGGTTGTACGCGGTAAATCCGATGTTCGAATGAGCTTAATATCATGAAAATCGGCTAATTCAATCCCGAGTTATGGCCGATCACACACACACACGGAATTTAGGAGATTACACCCCTGCAACACACAATCTCCTATACGTTCTGATAACACATGACCTTAAAATGCCTCCAACATTTTGGCAGTCGCCATATGCTTTTTGGCTTTTATAGCGGTTCGAGTTTTTAAAAAACTTTGTGTGGTAGCACCATTTGCATTAAAATGTATTTTGAAACAAGTAGTCAACATTAACTTAAATTGTTGAAACGGTGTTCCAAAATTTCATATAAATAAACATTATACATTTTAGATGTTCCATCGTAGCGTTGTTACCTTTTTATATGCCATGTGCTGAATTGCGTAGGATCAAATTAGCTGTCGTCGAAACATGGGCACGAAATTCTGTGAAGGTGATATACACATCAACAATAGCACTGTCTAGTCATAGTCCTCGATTTATAGATGTCTTAAATAAGCCAGATCTACGGCTATGTCGATACGAAAGATACAGTAATAAATTGTAAGTTGACAGCAGATTGCTCTGCAACTTTTAGCGTTGCTTTTTAAACCAACTGGATAAATAAATGTCCAAATTGAAGTAAACTAAGTAAAAGATACAGTGTAGTAAAATCAAATATTATCATAAGTCACAGCTGTAACTTCTTTGACTATAGCCCTCGAACGAAATATGAGGGCAGAACTAGTAGAGTAAAGCAAAAACGTTAATACAATACAAAATACATTCATTATACACATTGGTAAAACAATGGTTAAATGTTTAAAAGCGACTACAGATTGATTGAAGTACTCCCATCGACACCTAAAGTCAATATACCGTGATTCTACATTATGTTCAACATCCAAATATGAAGATAATTTTACCAAGCAATACCTAATCAATCATACACCAACCATCCACAAACAGAAACGTTTCGGCATGTATGGGCATGACCCTCCACACAATCTTAAAAATACTTGCTCGCTCCCCTAATCATTAACCGAAATTGGAACCGCAATCTCAGTTACTTTCTGATATGACATGATTTATCAATAACATGATAAAATAATAATATAGATTAGATTTTTAGGCAAAGTCACGATCTGGGAATAAAATTGGAGCAACAAGAGTCCATAAATAAATCACAATGCAACACCATGAGCTTGCTATCTTCACCCACATTCCAGACGCATTCTTGTTAAAAGTTGCGGTACTTGATCCAGTCGGGCTAAAATAACGAACACAGCAAAACCGTGTAAGGTTTCGATAAAATTATTTGTATGCGACTGCGGTCTAATAAATAGGATAACATTTAAACCTAATTATTCAAATTCACGGGATAATTTGTATGACTACGAGAACACAGTGAACTTGTGGTTAGAACTTCCACTACAAAATCTCTATTACACCTGCACAACCACTCTCATAGTACCGCTGAAAACTAAACAGAGCTTACAAACAACATAGGAGCTATATTAACAGTCTATCGAAATAATCGATGTACATAAACTTCCACCAAGCAACAACAATAATTAATGATCGAAGCATTTTAAAGACCACCACTACGTGTTGCAATAGAATTGAAACAAGAATTAATAGCAATGAGTTGTTGCAGTCTAGCAATTGTCAGTTACTTTAAAATCAACGTCATACAAGCAACCATATTAAGCCTAAATGACATTACTGACCAAAACACTTACCTTAGCCAGTTTGTTAGTGTCATCATTATGTAAAGCGCTGACAAAAGGAACATGAAATGAAAAAACGAGTAACTGTAAGCAACGCTTTCGCTCTCGTTATCCACAGTTCGTTGGCCCTCTTCAGGCTCTGAAATTTAATAAATCAACCCAAATAAAGCAAATAATAATACTACAGACAACTTTCACAGTGATAATACTACAGACAACTTTCACAGTGACAGGCAATAACCGCCTGTATTATTTCCGCTAACAATGATAATGAAATTTATTTAATCGGTACATTGCCGGTGGGCGTTTACTATTAATCAGTTATTGTAAATCCGTCATACACTAGCTATTATGCGCAGATTTCAAACTACATACCTTACAATAATTTACCCATGGGAACAAAAGGTAAAATACCTTTGGCTTAAAAGACCGGAATAAAATATATACTTTTGCATTTAAAGATCGAAATAGCTGTACCCCTTTCATTATTGCGTGATATAGCTTGATTGCCTGAAACTTATGTGACATTATGTAACACTTATTATATCCTACTGAATAATTCTTTGTCCCTCTTTATCCAAAAATACAGTACCAAGGACATCAGCCACATTATTATGAAAAGCGGAAACGCTCAATCCACATTCAACGAATTCCATTTTGAATAGACATTGTCGCAGACGCAGTCACAACATATCGCCTTTATAATGGTTCAGTTATCGTCATAAAACGGTCGTATACAAAATACAATCACTTCGGATGAAAAAGTTTAAACCAACACAAACGGAAGATTGTACTGGCATCTTTAAGCTACCTAAAGTATACTTGGTGGCATGATCAGGGAACCTATTTTGGAACTGGGAGGAGCCGAAAATAGCTGGGACGATTTCCCATTTCCATCTATGGGTAACAGTTGAATTGGGGATAATAAAGTACTGTAATGTCCGAAAACGCCAAAAATGCTTAATTTAGCAACAGATAGCAATTGCAAATACATATGGTGGGAAAATTTTAGCTATTTCCGGCCCCATCCCCCGGGAAAAATTTTGGGATTTTTTATCTAAAACGGCTAAAAATTAGCATATTTTTACTCCATCAGAGAAATATATATATAATGGAAATTTTATTGGCTTAGCAAAAAACCTGGGAGAATGAACTGGGGACAGGCCAAAATTTAATTGGGGACATGAACTCGGGAGAACCTGGGGAGGTCGAAATACCTCGGCCGAGGGTTTTTTCAAAAATTGTACTGTTCGAAAATTTGGGCATTTATATACGTGATCATTTTTAAGCATGGCTGGTCTATTTTACAACTAGCTATGACCGCTTAGATATGCGCTTATACGTAACCAAACTAGCATATTACATAGGTATATGTGGGTATATTACGTACGTATATATGGGTGTTTTACTTGAGCTATATAAACATACATACATAAAGTAAGTGTCTGGTGTACTGCTTTATATATACATATGAATAATAGCTTTTGAACATTGTGAATCATACAGTCCTTAGTATTGCAAACAAAACTCAGTTTCCAAAGATGGATTTTGTATGGTTAATGTTCCTGTTCATTTATATGGTCATTTTAAAAATTTGGTGTTCATTTATATAAAATTATGTTCAAAAGAACATAATTTTGAACAAAAAGCCCTGGTCTCGGCCTCCTCCACCAATTCGGAGAAGTCGGTTATATTCTATGATTTTTCCTGTTACCGATGGAACGATATCCATGGAGTCCCCTCCATATATTCTATATACGATAGGTGTTGAAATTCCGTCGGCTTATGGAGGGAGGGAGATGAGGCCTGTTGTGGTGGGATAAATTTATGAAATTTTTTGGAACTCCACATTTTTCGTTTTTTGCTAAAACTTTGAGCAACTTTTGCCAATTTACGATAAAGTTTTCCTAATCTCCTCTACTTTTGCCAATTTTCACCAAGTTTCTTTCCTAAAACTTACTGCGCACCTTCGGCATGTGGCCGAGTGGAGTAGATTTGACTTGAGACGGGTCCGATTCTTAGGGAACAAAACACGCATCGACACTTATGCTATAAGTTATATACTAGAATCTTGGCGACATGCCAAGTGCATGAATTCGAAGAAATGAGAAACTGAAATGTTAACATACAATGGAACAACTCATTAAAAAATATATTCCTGTTACGAAACAAAGATGTAACTCAACAAAAAATTTTTATTAATCTGCTGTACAATAAGGCGTAGATGCAGCAAAACTAATAGATATCTAATACGCACCCTATGATAGTTAACTCTACCTCAGAACTGATTACGAATCGTGAAAAAACATATGAATGTAATCTATATATATATTATAAGAATCTTAAAACACAGTAGAACAGAAAACAAACAGAATTTGCTACAGACCGCATGACATCCGTCCCTTTCGCAACAGTCGCCTTGTCTCACCCATTGACATAACTACCTCTACACGAAGAAATACGTTTAAATACATGTGAAGATTTGAAATCAGCACCCATGAAACCCATATGAACGTATTTTGAGCCACAAATCTATTAATAAAGTGGTAATGTCACATATGACTATATATGGCGTCGGGAACAACTTTGGCCTCAAATACCGATTGATTCAGAGGTCCTAAATCAAATCTGTTGACACCCTGCAGGTAGCTCCCCAGTAGGTATATAAACACATAAAATTTCATTCGAATTGCTTTAGCGGTTATATAGGTACACCTCGAGAAAATTTGACCATTTTCTAAAGTCCCCCATGCCCCATAGGGACCCGACCAAAATAATTTATATACCCATAAATAAAGCTTCCTAGGACACATATTTCGATGCCAAAATGATTCAAATCGGCGCAAGGATTGCCGATTTATGAGCAAAAATGACCCAAAACATGGCCCATTTTAGCTATGTACCCCTGGGCACCTCTCTTTGACCCCCTGTGGCCGGACGTGGGTGTGTCGAATCGGAATAAAACTCCAAAAGGTACATCTAGAGTATTGTAGCTTTCATAAGAGCCCTCACATGTCTATATCGATTTACGTTGAGATAACGAAGCTCTGTTTACAGAGAAAAAATAAACGGACGCCCATCTTTTCCACCATAGTGCGGGCTAGTGAGAATTCTTCGATTCCGTAGCTAGCGCTTCTCCATCTCCGAATTCAAGAAAGAAGATATATGCAGTATGTAAGCGAATGTTAAATCTTACACGGTGTCCCACATTCCGACAGTTTCCGCCCAAGTCGCTAGCCACTGTCTCCAAATTTCAAAAATTCTGTACCTCAGGCAACCATGTTTTGCATGTTGCGACTGACACTGCTGTAATACTGAAGTTATGAAATGCGAACATTATAACAGAAAGGTCACGTAATAACGGGTTGCACCGAACATGCACAAATTTTCCCAGCAAAATATTGTTTTGCTCAATCATAATAATACTCAAATAAAGACATAAAAAGTAGTTTTAAGATAAAATAGTTTCTTATTCAACCGCTACAATCTGTAACATAGGAATAGCGAAACGACTCCGCCCAACTATCTAATTATGACTTTTTACCATAATATGCAATTAATGCTTTATATAAAGTCATTCATACACAGAAGTATTAAAGCAGCCTGCATATAGTTTTGGGATCAAAAATGTTTATTCAGACGATATACCCAAGATTTATAATTATTATACGCATGATACATGTATTTTATCCGTAAGGATTATTCAATCCCTTCAACAAGCGTAAAAATAAACACACCTTTTAATAGTAAAATTGGTATATAAAATCCGTATGGCGGTAACCTAGAAATGGTAATCGATGTCAATTCTTAAACTACATGAACGCCGAGGCACCGTAACACGATTACGATTAACAGTTGTTGGTTTCTTCATTTGCTCTAAATTTCATATAGTCAACATTTTGTGTCATACGGCTCACTGGCGAGAGGTAAAAAATTAGCTGTGGGCTACTGAATCAGGAAAGCGGACAATTTTCCGGAATACTGGAACCACAGGTACCTATATTTTCCAAGAAAAACAAGCAAAAATGCCCGAGGAACGCATCAGAACCACCAAAATTTCGAGAAGCAAAAATTATAATCCTACATCATTTGTGCTCAGTGAGAAAATCAAAACCTTCCACGGTCGGTATTCTGAAAACGTATGAATACTGAGGGACCGTGCGTACCATTTCATTTATGTACTCAGTGAGAAGTATTGGAACGGTGTATTTTATACCTAACAGTAACATTACTGTGTAACATGGCGACTGGTACATAAGAGGGATTAAAATTTTAGCAAGGACAACGATTAGTCTTCTGCTTTGTTTCTTTCAGTTTGGTATGCGTCAGTTTCCAACATTTTGTTAATTTAATCACTATTTATAAAATATTAACTTCTGTACCCTCGCCGTCATCACTGATAGTCTTTTTATCTAGCTACGTTTTAGTTTCAAACAATCCCATGTGACAATTAATTTTGTTAGATATGTTTCGATTATTATGGTATAATGAAAATAATGACTCTTTTCACATTGAAAAAAGTCATAAACAGTTATTTATAATTCACCTTGCGGTAGACTTACCTCGTATATTGTCCGCAATTGCCGATTGTGTTGCACCATCGCCGGTAATTTTACCAACACTCGTGTTAGATGAAGATCGAATGCTACAATCAATGTTAAAAACTACAAATAGTACTTTTCAAAAATAGTACCAGGTGCACAGATTTCTGTCTGATAAAAATATAGTATTCGCCAAAAATGACTGCTGGGTGTCGAAAGAATAAACATCATACATTAATCGAACAAAGCATAGGTTTCGAATACACTTCGAAAAATTTGAAACAGCTCTTGTAGTACTAAACAAAACCACGATAAAACCTTCGAACAGATGTGTGATGATGGATAATCAGAATATTATACAATTTAGCCTCGAAATAAATCGGTGGTACTATAAAGCGTTGGTGAGACTTTAATTCATAATGAACATTATTGTAAGCAGATAACAACTTTAGTATGTAACTCGAAATGTAAAATGTATATACACCGGAGTTTTATGCTAATCCACGGAAATACCAACTTGTAAAACGCTGAAACACAAGCGAAAAAGTAGTAGCATGCCAAATCGCATAAATAATGACCTCAAAAATACCAGCCAACAAAATCCTCGATGAACTAAATTTATTAACATCAGCTTTCCAATGTTAACTTTACTTATTGAATATAAGGCTGAATGTATGCCGTATTAATCTCAATATCATAATATAAAAATAAATTCGCTCACCTTGCGTACATAACGCATACAAACCATATAATTAGCCCGATTATGTTTACCGGAATAGGTACGCCGCTGCCTTTGATGCTGGAATCCAATGAAACCGTGCTGTTCGTAGGGGTACATGCTGCAACAAAAGTGTATATCTACCGATTGACAAACCTCATCCGTTTGATGCATTTATCACATTCGATATGCAAACAATAATGCAGAACCCTTGCTAACATGTTTTGGTAAAACTACTGTATGGAACAATGGCTTGATTTTGTAAGATGTTTAGTCCCAATGCAACAAGTCAAGCGCGTGAATAATATTTCGTTGGAAGCAATATTACGGATGCAGCACAAATAGAGCTTAATGAGAATATGAAAGACGAATAAGTTTAAATAGATCAAAACATCAGTTTCACAAACTCCTAAAACTTTTATAGTCGCCATTCATTCAATAAATTAAGCATCCCCAAACAATGACGTTTTAGTGGGCCTATTTAGTAGGACGTCGTTTGTGTCGCGGCGCGACTATGTACCGCGAATAGATACTAAATTCAATTTGCCTGCTATTGTTGCAGGTTGACGGTCGACTGACAATCTGAGACCTGTAATGCGCATGGCTTGATGGGATACACCGGGATAGCGTCACATCATGCCGTTAAACGTATCCCAATCTGTCATGCGCTAAGGATCTTTTACCATATCAATACGTAAAAGTAATAAATTTAGGTTTTGCATAATTTTCATATTCAATATGACAATTATAAAAATTATATACCCTAGTATGAACACGAGAATAACTAACCACTATTAACTCTGCGACGAAAAGTATCTAGATCGTCGTAATTGTCGACTGCTCTACTTGTGTCGTCGCTATTTTTGTCTATAACTAATACCGAACTTTGATCATCGCTATTCGTAGCCATCCGAAAATTACATGGTTACATCAAATATTGATACGGGACGTCTTGCAGTCATTGCATGAACTCTGGTATATCCGTCATAAACGCTGCTGTGTACTGTTCTCCCGTTGGAACTCACATCGCTAACAACAATAGTGATATCTATACTATCATCATCATTAACAACAACTACTGTCGGTGTCGTTCGTGACTATAGCAGACAACACATACCTTGCATGCAATCATCCACGGTATCACCATCGATCGTCCATTGTGATGCCAATTTGTTAGCAACCTTCCTCATCAGATATACGAGCCTGCTGCACTTCATTAGTTCGATACCACTCTCAAGCCTGTCATTCTATTCGAGTCCATCACAGAAGGTGTATGACGAGCGAGCAATCATTGTTAGCAATAACCCAACCGCATTCAGAATCAACACCATACACAGGTTGGTTCATTTCTTTTCTTCTATTGTTTCCACAATAGTTTGGTCACCTGAACCGTGATTGTGAGAAAATGTTCAGTTCACGACTAAGGTAAACGACAGTAAACATGTTACCTCTAAATAGCGGCAGATATAACTATAAATGTATTTCCACTAAGTGAAAAGTTGAAGATGACGTGCCCAACGCCTTGAGAGGTTGCGATAAATATTATTCATTGACTATTATATGCAATAAAGCAAAAAAAAACTATCACGACGGGATGGGATTGGTACACATCGCAAGGTTAGTGAAGTATAAGCTGCACTACACAAATACATTGACGAAGCCGACAGCCTGGCATGCTGAGAGACTTAGAGCCGTTTGGATCAGCAACGACCCCACTACGCATCAACGTGGCCAGCAAACCGTCATCAAAGAAATTCAACGTTACAAGCAGTCCAACATCAAATCCATTCAGCTCATCTTTGACGACGGTCGACAAAGCAAACCCACCATAAAAACAGAAGCAATCACTACCAACATGCATCTTTTGCGACGGCCCTCATTTGAATGCAGAATGCAACCAGTTTCCCACCGTAGATCAGCCTTTACGACAAATTGCTATTCGCGGACGCTGCAAACGGTGTATGAGTTCAGCTCACGTCGCTACTAATTGTCGAGCACGGCCACAGCGACTGAGATATTACAGTTGCTGCGAGTATCATGGCCATCCGACCCCTATGTGCCCAAAACAATCTGAACACAGTGGCGGCCGGAAACAGAGTCCCCCACAGCTACATCCAACAGATAACTTTGAACTCACCAAATCCACACAGCGCCGTGTCATGAAGAGAAATCCATTTTGTCCACCGCTGTCACTGTGGTCGCAAACCCTGATACTGGTTCGGTGGTGCAAGCCCACCTCGTACTCGATAACGGCAGCCACTGCAGCTACGTGTCCACCTAGATAGCCGAACAATTAAAGCTAAAAATGGGGCGTTCAGACACGCTGCATTTAGTCCGTTTCGGTGAAGACGAACCGCAGCCAATGTCGTCCAATCAGGTGCGTATCCGTGTCAGTCTACGGAGCGGAACATCTATTGTAATTCACGCCAATACGTCCCCAGCGAGTGTTAACTATCCGCTGACGCCCTCATCGCTACCCGAGGAAGCTCGTAACCTAATCGATTCAATGCGCGATGATATAGCTGATGACTTTGACATGAACCGTAGGCCACCCGATATACTCATCGGTTCTGACTATTTTAGGCAATTTTTCACCCGTGAGCCGCATATTGCATTAGTTGCAGATATGTTTCTTATCCCGTCAACGCTTGGCTATATACTAGCTGGCCGTTATCCATGTAATTCTTACTCTACTGAACCATAATTATCACTACTTTGCATAACGCAACAGCCACGGTGCGAATACGAGTTGTCATCTGAAGTATGCGCAATGTCAACAGAAAAACGGTCTCTCGACCAACAACTACCGGACGTCGACCAGTATTGGCGGTTGGAGACACTTGGTATAGCAGACGACCCTATCAAAAAAAGATGACGACGTGGCCATGCAGCTCTTCAACGATACCGTTTATCTGAAGGACGGTCGTTACCACGTGCAATGGCCTTGGAAAGATAACAAACATTATTGTTATCGACCAACTACCAGTTGGCACTTGGTCGGTTGCGATAATTGGCGAAACGACTGTCAGCATCGGATGAGGTCGTCGGAAAGGAATACAAGAGGATCATAGAGAGTCAACTGGCTCTGGGGATTATCGAAAAGGTTCCAGACGACGAACGATCAACCTCAAAGAATTTGATACACTAACTACCACACCATACGGTGGTCCGTGTTGGAAAACACCACCACAAAAGTTCGCATTGTCTACGACGCGTCGACGACGTGCCGTAAAGACCAGCTGTCACTAAACGATGGCCTCCACCGAGGTCCTGTAATTTTGCCCGACCTCTGCGTAATTCTCATTCGTTTCCGTATCACAACATAGCAGTTGTTACAGACATTGAAAAGGCTTTTTTTACAAAATAGCCTGCCACTTTCGGAACGCGACGCAACTCGTTTTTTGTGGCTTACAGACCCAGACAATCCGGATGCTGAGAACGGTGTAACAAAACTACGCTTCACACGTGTCCCATTTGGAGCTATTTCGAGTCCATTTTTGTTGGGAGCTTCAATTTAGCGGCATCTCAATGATGTCAACACTCCAACAACTCAGTTGAGCAAGGATAACATTTACGTGGATGTCATTGTCGGAATACCTGATGAAACAAGCGTAACAAACTTTCGAACGGATTCCAAAACGATTTTGGGCACCGCGGGTTTCAATCTCCGAGAGCGGTGTAGCAACTACGACAATGTCTATAACAATATTCCTCCTGATGACCGGACAACAAGTCGAATTGTTAAAGTTTTGGCTTTCAGTGGGATAGTCAGAAAGGCATACTCCATGTGCATAACTATTGGCAACACGAGCTAGCTGCTGTACCAAACGCGAAATACTCCACGGTACAGCCTCTATTTATGATCCGTTAGGGCTTTTTCAGCCATGTACCCTGCGGGAAAAATGCTTTATCCGTGAATTGTGGGATGCCAATACCTCATGGGATGAGACACTACCTAAATTAAAACAACAGAGTTCTCCTCTCTCCATTCAGACATATTGCTGTTTGTGATTCCACGGCGCGAAATGCCCCATTCTTCGTCGGTAAACGGCGATATAACGCTTGTAGTGTTCGCCGACGCATCCATTGACAAAAATGCCGCCGCGGTCTACATGCGATGTCGCGAAATCGAGGGGACATGGCATAGTAACTAAATATATTCAAAGTCTCGATTAAATCCTCGAAACAAAACAAGCATCAGTCTACCATGACTTGAACTATTGGGTTTGACGATTGCTGCCAAGGCTACACAATTTGTGCGTCAAGCGCTCCGACTACTCGATGTCAAGGCCTTTCTCATGACGGACTCCAGTTGTGTGGTCGCTTGGATTCAGAGTGACAAACCATTGCCGAAGTTTGTTTCAAACAGAATTAAATTCATCCGAACACTGGAGGATGTCGAGTTCCATTACGAAAAAGTGGTGACAACGCAGCTGACATCGCAACGAGAGGCCTCAGCGGTCGCCAGATTGTTAATTCCACGATGTGGTGGAAAGGTCCCCAATGGTTGAGAAATGAAGACTGTCGGTGGCCCACGCGATCAGTTGTAGGTGTGATAACCGCAGCATCCCTCTATGATACGGCGGCGCCATCCACAAGCTCCAATGTGCTACATTCCTTGTTCGTTGGGGAGGATCTGAGCGACCTCCCAGAAAATGCCCTTTCAACATCGATGTGTCACGATATTCATCGTCAACAAGTTGTTGTACACAACTGCTTGGTGTAGTAAATTCGTCCGGAATTTAATATGGCAGAAGCTTTCGAAGAGACGTCAGAAAGCATATCCACAACCTCAACTACACTTCCAACTACTATTAGCTGATCAGTTTCTCACCGCTGACGAGATTAATGCTGCAAGGCGCATGTGGATATCTACAGTTCAAGCGGACAATTTCGGAGGAGCGAATCATCACCCAGTCGACAAGTCGGTTCGTGGATCAAACAACTGAACGCCCGATTCGACGAGAATGGATTGTTGCGATGCAGATACAATAAACCCTAATCTGCCAAGGCGCTAATTCAGTAGTAAATTTCCACACCTTTGGTTGAAACGTACGACTGCACATTTGGGTCGGCAACAGTGCGGTCATAACGTGTTTTAGCAAGTCTGAACTGGCGGCATTATCAAAATATAATCCGGAGCGTCCCGTCTGGCGATGAACCGACTCGGACAGTCGATGAACGTCTGCGCTGTAGAATCAGTGACTGGTTCTAGGTGAATCGCTCTGTACACCCAAATGTGCAGTCATACGTTTCAACCAAAGGTGTGGAGATTTACAACTGAATTAGCGCCTTGGCAGAATAGGGTTTATTGTATCTGGCAGTATTTTGAATTTGTATCTAGGTGACTTTGAACTTGACTAATTCTAACAAAATGACTTGAGAAGATACCGGTATCGATGGTCTTATTCAAAACTACAAGGAGTCCCTTCTATTCTTTCCTTATTCTTCGTTAATAATTTGTGGGACGGCTGAGGCGTTGTCTCAGCAGCCCGTAGTTCCTATTGCTAAGGTTCAAAATAAGGTTTCCTTCTGAACGCAATTCAACGCTCTAACCATCTAGCCTGAATAAGTTGTTGAAAACTAACGAATCATACGAGGTTACACTTAATATGCTAATTCGGTCTTTACAGTCTTCGATCAATCAGAAACAACTTAATTGAAACCGGAGTTCCGGCCTTTTCTTGATCTATTTAATAAAATTTTAATTTGGGACGGCTAGAGTAAGGGAAAACCGGGATGGGTCGCCTACAATACAACATCTTACTACTTTTGCTATCTACGTTAATTCAATCTAATCGCGCGTGGTCATACCAGACTGTAGAAACAGAATAGGTTCGGAAATCGCACAAACTATAGGCACTTCACAGGCCGGGATTGGTAAGGTAGACCAAAATACCTCACCAAACCCGGTCGGCTATATATAGCATACAAAACAATATCAATTGTGCGGTTAGACAATCAATGCAATTATAAATATATACGTAACGAATACAATTTGGTAAGGTACTGCGGGGTGCGTCTCCTAAATCGCACTATCAATAACGGCTTATCAATATACGCAGAGAAGCAAGGGTTATGCGAGTTCCGCAGGGCCTACGTAAATATCAATAATCTTCATAGAATTACCACTAGTTGGCACCAAATGTTGCAAATAATATATGGTTTATCTAACAAGGGTAATTGTCACAACGTGTTTATATTGTGGATCATTAAGGATATTTTCAATCAATGATTTCGTACAGACAAATAATTCAAAATGACAACAAAAGGGCAAACAGGACAGTAAATCGTTCAATAAGGCGTACACGTAATGACAACAATGAATAATAGTGGAAACCATACGGAACACAATAATAATACCAACGAATTATAATGGCACAAGAAGGTATACAGTGATAATAACGATGAATGGTACAACATAACGCAATAAGATCATACCGAATCAAATAATCCATGCAGTTATACCAACAGATACCACATACCTTTACAAACAGTGCCATGTTCATGGCTTCTGTTGTTCGATCATATACACAAACATACTCGTTCGGAAAAGGGCCTCGGAATTCATTCAAAACCGTTGATTTTAGCGTTTCTGTAGCGGTCTTAAGCTAAAAATTCGTTAATGTTGCCTATTGTTCTGTGGTGAGGATTATTCTGTCTCGTAACAATCCTGAATGGATCTGTTACATATTATTCGACAGATTTATTGTTTTTGAAGCTGACTTCTAAGATCATCCAATAAAAATTTCAATTTTAAGTTTACATTTCCGCATATAGCAGCAATATAACCACTTCCGCTATTTGCAGAAAATTTAGTACTGATATCAGCATACATTCTGAGACGGGAATTACCCGAAGCTCAGACCCGTCCTCCCTTCCTAGGGGCGACGATGATCCCTTGGAGGTAGCCCAAACCCCCCCGCGCCGAAGGTGTGCAGAAATTTTAACAAAGATTCAGAAATTAAAGGGGAAATAAGACAAAAAAGGAAAATCGGCAAAAATGGAGGGTAAATTAGCAAAATTAAGAAAAATTTAAAGACCCCGTCTGGGGCTTCGGGTGTTGTGTATGTATGGAAACCAGAGTTTCCGGCTTCTCAAAATTGCAGATAAGAGCCCCCAGATAGAAACAAGTGGTGACGAGTTCTTGCATGCCTAAATTTTCGGCTCCGCTGGTTCAACTTACTCAGCCAATTTTTTCTGCTCCGGCAAAAAATGCCCAGTTAAGAAGGCCCAATGTATACGCCATAATGAATATAAAGATCCGATAAGATTATGTAAAATTAGTTCAAAGGTTGCTTTTGCCGTTATTAGACACGATTTATAGCTTCATATTCGATTAGATTATGTAAAATTAGTTCACAAGTTACAGTTAAACCTTATTAGTTATTAGACAGTATTTATAGCTTCTACGCAAATATATAAACCACTTCATGGTTTTCGTTCAGATATTAATCTTGAAAATGTCTAGATTTCGAACCTCCAGGTGAAACATTCGAAACCCAGTGGCAATACCATGTTTTTCACGGTGGCGGAGAAAGCTAATTAAACATTACAATGTCATTGGAATAGTTATATTTTGATGAACCAACCTGGATCTGGATTATTGGTCATCGCAGACCATGTCAGGTACATTACGTAAGCTGACACAGCCGCCGACTGCAAAAGTCCTGAGTGCGGCAGAGCTTCCTGAACCTTAGGCAGAATCGAAACCACCGAAAGTCCAAAACACAGTATCAAATTAAAGCTGATAAAAAATTTATGGAGGTCGCAATCCTAAACAAATATAAACATTACGTAAATATGCATCTAGGTTATAAGAAAAGAAATGAAGTCAGTGGTACTTGGCAGCTAAAAATAAGCACCGCCTGATGAAAACCTTCAAATAGTGGCAGCATAACGCGCCATATCATTTTAGTAGTACATCAAGTTGATAAAGTTTCCGATGTTTTCTTTTCTCAGCACCTTTGGCTACCAGGGATGGTACATATTTAGCCACACCAAAAAATGTAAAATTTGGTGGTCTCTCTAGTTTAATTTTGGCTTCCTCCTCGTCTGTTGAGGTAACATCAAAAATGATCCTCCTAACAAAATTCATTGATACCGCTTATATTTCTATTTACTAGGACAAATCGTGAGTAAAACGAAGAGCGGTCTGGACATATAATAAATAAATAAGTTTTCAGAAGGTAAATAATGAATATGCACCAAAAATAAGGGTATACCGGCTATAAAAACATGTAAAATACGAAAAAAATCCAATTATGCTATATTGTAATAAATAATTATTAATATTTTCAACTTACGACAGCATAGAATACGAAACCAGTAACGATTAGAGTAATGGCAACTCCATATAAGAACACCATTGATAGCATTAGAGCTAAAATATTTATCGTTCCAAAATAAATCCGTTTGCTATTTCACGTCAGCTACGATGCGTCAAGCTATACAAATGCATGAAATTTTAATGGCATGTTTTGATATTAAGCATAAAAATGTGTAAATCAACTCTATCAGAACTTAATTTTAACAATCACTTTTTGCAGGGATGATAATAATTATTGTAATGTGGAACAATAACAAGATCGCCACACACTACAATGGGCTAATTAATTTGCCTCTCCCATATTTCCAAGATGTTCTAATTATATTACTGAACAGAGCGAGGCGAAGCCGAGCGAAGCGTTTTTATTTTCTGTCTGGGAGTAAATTTTTTATTTTCTGTCTGTTATGTGCGTCCGTTCGTTGGTTCGTTCGGTCCGACGGATCTCAAGAACCACTGAACCGATTTTAAAAAAACTTTAGTTTGAAAGCCTATCATGTCAGAGTGTGCACCTGATATTTGGGATTAAAAAATTTTGAGTGGTTAATTAGTAATTAGCTAAGCTTATGCAGCTAAAATAGAGAATTTTGCAATATTTGTGTTATTTATGGAAATAGAATCGTTTCGATCAAACCACTATAGGGTTTTTTGGGTCGAAGAATTCAAATATAATATTTTAACCAATAATAAAACCCTATGCAATGTAGTGACAAGAACATAAAATTGAGTACATTCGTAATGCCACAGCCCAAGCTCCGCTCACAAATGTAGTTCCACTACCGACTAGTTATAATTTGTATTCAATGGCATAATGTAACACAAATCCTTTAAGAAAAATGGCCGGCAGTTAAAACTGGCACTACCGATATTTAGTATGGAGCATACTAATGATCGCGGACATAAGACAAGCATACTATGGGGCAGAAAAACATCTGTATGGTTTTTATAGAACATCTTCTGCTATCTAGGGCAGGCGATACAGTAATGACGCACCAAAACCACCTACCTTGGAGAACCCAAAGAAGATAGACAGAAAAATATATAACTCTCAATACTTACCGGCATACCAACCTTTGTTTTCTGATTCTTCGAATTTTCCAACCCAATTCTGTGCCCAGCCATGCACAAAATCAATAATGAACACCAATTGGATTAATATGAACAGTAGCGCACCGATAAGCCCGAAATACATCCACACTGAAAACAAAACAACACTTAGGCTTTATTGAACCTATTCCAGGATCGCGACAATTTTACCGTTTGAGATTACAATTTAAGCCAATTCCAATACAGAAACACATTAATTCGGTTTCTAATGAGCACACCGATAAGAATTCTGAGGTATATATCTGAATATCACAAACTCTGTTAACCTGATAAGTCCACCTTTCTTTCTTCAAATTTTATACAAAAATTTATTATCTACAGATTGTTGCGGCTGCATACAATTTATATACAAGTACAAACACACAGAACAATCACGATGCTTTAATTTTAGGCAGAACTGAAATCAGTCACAAAGTTATAGACTCTACGCATATCTGGTTTTCACAATTATTACAACTTGTAACAATCAACATAAATTTGCAAAACGATCATATAAACGTTTTTAAGATAATCATTTGATATAGAATTCCATCAAAGAATGTTTATAATGTATAAAACTGTGTGGAGTTATAATCCCAAAACCGCATAAAAATTCATACGAAAAATAAATGACCAGTTCACATCCAAGCTTTCGGCCGGTTTATCACTACTATCACTTGCGCTACTTACCAATATAGCTCACAGCGAAAATAGAATTTTTATGTTAATTTTATTTAAACTGGCGATCTCAACAAAGACATACGCTCGCTCGAAAAATGGGGGCTCACTTATAGCGTGTAAAATATATAAACCAAATAACATTTTTGCGCAGAATACTGCGCATTTGCTCTCATTGACCTAAAAATGTGCATCAAATTTTCTGCCGATACCACATGATCTGTTTAAATCGTTAATGATGAATAACTATAAGCTTGAATCGTTTTTATGGTTTCTCGTTGTGTGACGATAAGCATTCTTTGATCCAATAATCAGCAAATATACATATAATTATACACACATATACTGTTCTACCCACAGGATTCAGAAATATTTTCATGCAATGAAACAGCGTTTTAGCTTTAGAAATAATACTATTAATGTCAAAAAATATATAGCATACAAAAATGTACATTGAGATTGAGAGACATTAATGTGCTGTATTTCAGCCATGTTGCTTGAAAACCTTTAAAATTTATCGGCTTTCCGCTATGGGGCGAAGGGGCTTACCCCTCATGTCCTGCCGCATATTGGCCCCTCCACAAATTTGATTCCCTAAATTTTTGATTTTGATTCCTAGAAATTTTTTTCTAACGACAAATGTAAGGTGTAATTGTGTAATTTCAGCGAATTCTACTATACTTACCCATATTAGTAGTACAATGCACTAATACTGACACTGACATGTCTATAAAACGACACACACAGGTTTTTCAAAATTCATGGTGCGCTAAAATGTGTGTTTTTTGAAATTTACATGTGTTTATTAATTAACCCGCAAATACCCAAATACACTGTTTTAGCGTTACCAGGAAGGTCAAGCAATGATAATTAACCGGCTACTAGCAATTTTATATTAATGCATGTACTATATATTTATACAATGGACGAATCATTTAAATTTAACACAATTATTTCATATTTTAGAATTTATAGATTTGGGTACCACAGTTATAAACATGGTCAGTTTATAAGCATTCAGCGTTTAAAAATTTTTTTGTTTTTGTAACCTTTTAATTAAACAGTTCAGGTGTGCTAAATTTTGTGTTTTTTGAAATTTTACTGTGTTTTTTCACTAAGAAAAACACAAAAAACCCTGACGACACATATATGTAAATATATACATAATATACATATAATACATTATAGTAATAGATAATACGGGATTCTCCATTCGCTGAAAATTTTGCCAGGGTGCATGAACAGAAGGCCCCTGGTTTCGAACCAGGGCACCCGATTTGCCAAAAGAAAAATTGTTAAAAATCGTGTCAGAAACACTGCCAAAACGCTTCTGATGGAGAGAAAGCCATTTTGAAGCAATTCTAGACAAAATTTGCGAATTCTTGTCTTCAGGACGGAATTTGAATATTTGATCAAATTTTATGTACTTTGGACAGATTAGCAACCACAAAAATGCCAAGAGGGGATGATACGGGGGAGCCGAACTGAATTTTGCCAGGGAGCACGAGCCGTGGAACATTTGAAAATGCCAGCCCCCCGATTTGGAGAGCCCAGTATATGTATGTAATATATATAAAATACTTGCTCTCCCCATTGGCGTTCCCCTCGAACTCGGAGCCACACCTAACCCCGACAGCTCCTATTCTCAGAGGTCGACCGTAACCCAAAAAAGAGTGTTTACGGACTCATGTTCATCTGTATAGAGAATGAATTCTATGAAATGAGACCAAAACACCCATATAGCTCGAGCAGATGCATATTACCAATTTTGTGTATTGCGGGCCATATGAGCTCGTACGAAAATCCTTTGTGACCTAAAGCTGCAGCGTTAGTAAAGACAGTAGCAAGATAAATAGAGAATACATTGCTCTATAAAATGAGGCCGATAACACCCTATAGTCCGAGCGGTTACGGAGATATCACCGTTTTCGTGTATTTTTGATCTCTGGATTTTTCAAAAACCCATTTTGACCGAAATCCCACATCCTAAAAGAGTGGTGCAGAACAGTATAGTCTTATAGCGGCTTATTTGCTATACAAAACGAGCCAAGTTTGACTCAAATATCTGCACGGCTGTAGTGATACAATAAATAACGCGAATAACGGATTCGGCAAGAGATCGTTTGGCCCACTGTTAAAAAATGAAGATGTGGGAATCGGTCATCGACTAATGAGCACAGAGTTCAAGCTTTCCAGTGACCTATCTTTTGGATAAACCCACTTACAAAAATTTCGCTACGACTAAAAACGATAACGGACATTGTCAAATTTCACCACTACACGACTAGTAAGAATTTCCCACGTCGTTCGTTTCATTCACTACACTCAGAATTCAGTAATAAATATGTACAAGTGATATAAAGAAAAACATGTGGCTGGCCTATCCAGAGTCGAGGAGGGGTGTCGACTCCACCTTTCCAAGTCCGTCGTGTTCGTTAAATTTTCTCCATGTCCTTAAACCACTAACCTGAAACCCCTGCTGAACTAAAATCAATGATTTATTGATGTCCATAAATTCAAGTTTTTTGCATACTCGGTATAGTTTAAAAATTGCTATTTATAATGTTAAACTGATCTTTGATAGACTGAAAATATTTGTACCACAGTTAAATGTAGTTTAAAATATGTGCATTTAGAGTAAAATTTTGTCCCCCACCCCACCTTGACAGTTTCCTTGCGAATAAGCGGGCCCCCACATGTCCGCCCACTATTCAGCATGCTGTGAACAGGCCGGAGAGGCAGTACCATGCCACATTATTCGAGTGGGCATTTTAAGATGAAAACGAAAATATTACCCTGACCAAATCCAGCAGGAAAATAAAATGCACCAACAGCAATACCGCCCATTATAAGATACTTGAAGAACCAAAACCTACAAACATCATGAATAGTGTTTTATATCTATTTGTTTGAAAATATAAGATATATACAATAGTTTACTAAGTTACCTATTAATTTGCTGAAATAATAAAATTACCACAAAAACTTATGTAATGAAGTCACGTGGCTTATACAGCATGGCGATGAATGGCAATCAAAGCACAGCAATGAAATCATAGGACACGGAGTCTGAAAATAATTTTGCCTATAACATCCATTTTCTTATTTCCCCATGGAAAACTCAACCTGACCAATCGAAAATAGCAATGTAAAGCAAATATAGTTGCAAAATACGAAAAACGAAAACAAACCAATTGGCAGCTATACCTGAATAAATAAATACAGTTGTTTTATTATATTCCTACTTGTTCATAAGAGTTAAAACTTACATATATTATATATACTACGTCCACATATTCGAAGTGATTTCCGCCAGGACGGTTGAGATAGATGATGTTTTCTTAAGCTGTTATGAGCTTAATTAGGGTGTTATTAGTTAATTAGCTTAATTAATGATAAAATTGGCAAGTTGCCAAACTTCTAAACTATCAGGTGCACATCCTCACATGATAAGCTTTCAAACAAAAAAAAGTTTTTTGAAATAGGTTCAGTGGTTCTTGAGATCCATGAAAGACTAACGGACGAACGGACATCGACTTTTTTATTCCCAGACAGAAAATAAAAACGCTTCGCTCAATGATTCCAGTAATTATGCGGTTAAACGAAACTCAGCGAATGCATTAACATATATAGCAATACTAGAGAGGTGATGATTACCATGGGCATCATAAAATGAAAAAAAATAAGGTTTATGATGGAATTTAAGCAAAAGATCTGAACTAAATCTTCTGTTGGGTGAGAGCTGTCTTTGCAGTTTATTGGGAATTAAGTGACCTGAATAAGGTAAGCGTTAATTAAATTATATCAGGTGCTCTAAACTAAAAAACTAAATTAATAGGGGTTCTCCGATTCGGATAATTATGGAATCCAAAATACCTGGGGCAATTCTCCAAGTTGAACTGGGCAAATATAACGTATGTACCCGCCATAAAATATCGAGTACATGTAATTACCGATTGCAATTAGGGATATCCGTGGGAGAAATTTCGCGATGTTTAGCCCTTCGCCTGAAAATTTTTGGAATTTTTAGCATAAAATAGGGAAGAAGTCCCACATATTTAGGCCAACAGAGAAAAATTCGCTAAAGTTTTAACCGCACAGGAAAAATACTTCGGGAACTTTGGTTCATTGACTGGGAAGACCAAAAACTACATTGGGGCATCTTTATGTTCTATCATTCTATATGGAGAAGCCAGTTATATAAATACTGTTTTACATATAGCTGGATATCACGTAATATTGGAAGGTCTATCTGGTACATGAAGATAATTTACAATTTCTTAACTAACGGCTGGAAATTAAGGCTTCAGAAAATACCAGCAGTGTCCAACTTTAAAATTATATATCCATATAAATAACAAATTTATTAAAATTTAAATCCATATAAATAAAAAATTTATTAAAAACAGTGATAAAAACCGATCGTATACACAACGAACCCGTTTTGTATTTTAGATCTTGGATCGTGGCTCGATTTGACGTTGATCATTACCAGCATAAATATGAAAAAGAATGCTGCCATCGCAAAACACATTCTATACACGGCGAGATATCCGATACCTCGTTCACAATCTAAATTAAGTTGCTTGCAAGCATTGTGAAAAAATCCCTAGAACATAAGATAAAAATAGATATTTTCAGTATGTACAATCACAATGATATATGTGCGTTTGGAAGAACTGGTGAACGATGCTGCCTGGGAGCTGTACAATTAATAGCTGACAGAAATGACTGTCGCCTTTTGAGCAAGTGAACGTCGAGTATGCCGTGTTAAAATACAGTCAGCACGAGTATCGGTAAATTCAGTCTGTAATCGTATATTCTCCTACTAACTCGCGAAGCGGGGGTTTGGCTAATCTATACTTAGACACCATTTTGACGTTCCAATTTCGGCTACCGGAAACCCATTTGAAGGCACTAAAAAGACAAAACACAACAGTAATAGTGTAAACGCATAATTATGGCTATTTTAAGCACATATCAAAACCATGAAACCAAGGTTTTTGGACGAAATCCAGACTAGTTTTATTTTTGTCCATAGATTTGTATTTTCATCCACCGAAACATTACCCCCATTTTTATGCTTTAAAATAAATACAGGGCACGCGCAAATGTGAAAACACAGGACATAAAATATGACATTGAAATGCCGGCAATTTGACTAAAACCGCCGAATACTGCGGAGATTGTAGAAACCCGTAAAACACTCCATTGAGATATTTTTAAAATATTAAATATAACTGACTTAGAAAGAAAAAATTCAAATTTCTAGGTTTTCAACGAAAAATAATATAATTGTTATTAAATGACCCCAGAAACGTTGCATAAAAGTCTCTACTGAGCAACTAAAACAATTTTATCACGAAATTTTATTATTTAAATCGAATTAACTGCAGACAGGACGTGTTGTAAAAAAATTTTGTGAAATCTTTATGTCAAGAACGGTATTTTAACCGATGAGAAGCAAAAAAACTTTGCCCTTTGGCGCGAACCTACAGGTATCCGTTTTCGTCAGGGGTAGAGAAACATTCCAGCTCCTAGTTTGAAGAAGCCCGAATATGTGCCATAATATGTTAGCTTTAGTTTGAACAAGTATTGCTAGCAAAAAGGTTGGAGATTTAAATATTAATTGCAATTCGGTCTTCAAGTATGCAGTTGCTACTAGTTATTCTACATAACTGTAAAATAGAACGCGATTTTAGCCGAACCAGGACACTTTCTGCCGGTACAGCGTGCTATACATTGCACAGTATATCCTAGCTACTGTGCAAAATGCGTAAGTTGCTTTGCCTGGATCACAACCACTAAGCTATTTATGATTATCGGTGGCTGTATAATTCTGCTTTAAGTCTAGTTTCCGCTTAATCTTGAATAGAACATCTGGTTCAAGCATTATGCTGAGATGACTAAATGTTTACTTACGAAATTATTGGTCTAACCTAACATTTCCGATCAATTTAAAATTTTTTCAGAAGGCACTGTCCTTTCCACAGTACAAGAATTTTAGCTGAACTTGGAGTTCGTCAGCTCCGAACTGGAAAGGAAGCCAGAAATATCTAAGGAACCCGACCCTCCGATTACCTGCGGGAAACAGTGTCTTCGTTAAGATAGCTTTCATCGTACTAAGCAACCCTGAAAACTTAACTTATTCAAGGCCTCTGCGTACCATACAACGAATTGAAAAAGTGACACATTTTGATGATTTCTAGTTTTTTGAAATTTCTAACGCGTCTGGCATGGGTTGTGGTAACGTTAGTGTTACGCCTGCAAACGGCCAAAATAAAAAGTAATTCGTGCCGGTTTTGCGAGAATTTGCACACATCATTGGAGCAGCTACATTCTACGCACCGCTACATTCTACGCGTCGCATAAAAAAATTGCGGAAATTTATCAATCTAATGCAGATTTACGCGTTTCTGCAGAATTATTATTGCAGCGCAAATTTTTCGTCCACTCGAATATCCAAGGAAAATTTTGAAAAAAATCCCCGCGTGATATCCTTTATTTTCCACTCCAGTGATCTAAAAGACGAAAACTTTCTAAATTCATAAACCACAATTTTCAATAATTGTTTTTCACGCTCTGGGCACCTACCGCATCGTGTGTTGCATAAATCCCACGTAAGCGCAATTTCTTTCATCATGCTCAACTCACCCGATAAGCTATATACTCATTTTCGTGTAAATAGCAAAATTTATTTTAGTTAGCAATTTGTACCGTCTTGCGAGGTTAATCACATACCTTGATATTGTTTTAAAACTACGAAACAAACTTGCTTAACAGGTTAAATAAACCCATAAGCATATTGTACAACCCCATAAGCAGCAAACCAGCATAATCAAACTTCAAAAATCTAACTTTTTAGACATTTTTACGCTTTGGCTCATAGCTCGAAAATGACTGCCCTAGCAAAAATTACACAAGAGCAAAACTCTGGTTCTTGTTGCGACGAATATATAATTGCGGTCGGATGCCTAGTGCAAAGCTTATAAAATGTTAGGAGAGCCCAATGGCAAAATGAAAGTTTTTAGTTGGTGTAGGTTTTACGAGAATTTCGACAGGAAATTATTGCAGCGGTGCAACGTAAAGTTATGTGCACAAATAGATCTCATTACGCTTCCAATAAGACAATCCGTTTCGCAATACCATGTCATAAAATGATAATTTTATATATTTGAAATTGAAAATAAAAAAGCAAAGAATTTGCATAATAATTATAATAATAAAAGTAAAATTCTTCAAAATACAAAACACTAACAGTCAAAATACATCTACAATAGGGTTACAATATAGATCAATCCGCCTACTACACGTTCAAGTCGCAATTGCATTCCTAAACTGTACTGCTTAATTTATCATGCCGATCGTTAAATTAATTGGCGCGCAGTTTCATGCCAATGTAAGAAACATATGCAATGAGTAGCATGATACGTTGAAATTGACCAGAGTGGTCTGTCATACTCACAGAGCCACGAAGTTCATTTCTATTTGTTTATATATCAAATACTGAAACAACTGTTACACGGATGCACCGAATATTGTAAAATCAAGCAAAAGAATTGCAGTTCAAAATCAATATTAACTAGTACATCGTCTCTGTTTCATCGTCAAGGTAATGAATTCTAAGTGTTGAATATGTGATTTAGATCCACTTACTGTGTATTTATCTTGCTTATGCTTATCTGTGTAGCTGCGCAGATCTGGGTTGTTCTATTGTCAATTCAGCTTATTAAAAAAGCGATGAACGATAGCAAATCAGAATTTTACTTTATGTACGCGTATATGATTTGCGACGAGGCAACGCGTAGAGGCTATTCGTGGTCCCTATTTTGAGATTTATCATCCCACCTTGCTGACAACGTACAAGTGAAAACGCGATTATATACCAAATGCATTTTTCTCCTATGCCATAATATACAAATTGACCGTGAACATTGCTGTCTGATGAATGTCACTCCACGAACGCGGAAAAACGGGCGAGGCGGACAATTGCGCGCGAATGCAAACTCTAATCATACATCGCAGAGCCTATGTTCGTGTTCACAAAGATGCGAATACCACTGGTGAAAATATGAACGCAAATTTCTGCGCATATCAATTCGTGATTTTGACAAAAGATCAACCTTGGTGTACGAACCTCAAGTATAAGTGGACTCACGCATTACGATCTTGCCTGAAAAAACCAGAAATTTAGCACTCTGGCTAGTAAGAATTCTACGCTACACTCACTACACTCAGAATTCAATTACGTAACATAGTTTCTGTAAGCTAAAATGTATTATTTATATTCTTTGCAACGTTTGTTTCAACACGAAGCAATAACTGGTAAATCACAAAGTTCTGTTTGAATTAAATCTATTATAATTGTTGTCGCCAACCGTTTAAGTATACTACAAACAATGTAAGTCACATTGTGTGCCAATAAATGATGGCAGCAAAATGAGCTATATAAAATCTACCTCAATGCAACAAAATGAATTCTCATATACTAGATCGCAATTTTAGCTACTTATAATAAATCTTGAGCAATTCGATACTAACACGATTTATGAACTAAATAAAAATTAAAATTTGAAACAATTCCAGAACTCAGTTTGCCTTTTAATTGCACATATGTACTATATAATAATTTCAACATAAACTGAATTAACTCCTCGCAAACCTCTGCCAACTTTTTCTGCAAACTTGGAACCAACATAAAGCAACTGATAACCGTTCCGATCAGAACCATTATGGCATACATAATTCGTGTCAAGATACTGCTATAACATGTTGGGCATGCAGTACAACAAAGGCTGCACGCGGCACTACCAAAGCAACACGCTAACTAAAAGAAAACAGGAATTATTAATCATATTTCTGATCACAAGTACTTATATAAATTATTATGCACCTTGAAACGTTCAACTGTACCATATTGGGTAAAGATGTTTGTTTTCTGCACTAAAGCGTTTTAATTTCTGCTAATAATTTAAATAAAATTGTTCTGACACATATGCGGGTGGGTGGGGGGGTTTTTTGTTTTTTTTTTTTGTTGTTTTTGTGTTTGGTTTTGGTTTTGTTTGTTTTGGGTTGGGGTTTTTTTGGGGGATAACTCTAATAGTACATCTTAAAGGCGAAACTATTAACAGGTCATAAAAATTTTCAGTAGAAAGGCTATTATGATTGAAAACATTTTGACGTCTTTCCCTGAATTTTCTTTGTTGAAAAAAGGGCACAATTTAAATCACATTCTTTAAACATGATTTATATATCACTGTCAGAAAATAACGTTAATTTGAATTTATTGGAACCGAAACTGTCCATTTTACACGAAATCGAGAATTGATATAGATATAGTAAAAAAGAAAAATAGCAGTTATGGGACATTGAATGTATTGATAATGCTCGTCATATTGCACTTATTGTATTGCCGCCATGTATTTTCCGTTCTAGGATTCTGCAGAGGCTCGGAAATCTTGAAAGTTTCAACAAATTCCCCGCTTATTGATAGACAAGGAACGTATCTTGTTGTCGTGGTCGGTCAGCGCAACAAAATTACTTTCCGCTATACATCGCTGATAAGTGTCACACTGAATGTACACGCCGCGCATTGAGTGTGCTTTAGCCAATTTCATTCCGTGGTATGCAACCAATATATAGTTAGATACATACGGTTGCCATATGTTATTCCGACAGAATCTTGAAAATATTAGTTTCTCCGATTAAGAAAGAAAATTACTCCAGGTGCTACATTCTAAACAGTGTTATCGGTGAGACAACTTGTTATAATAGTCCGTACATTTAACAATAAACAGAGTTCTATTACTAAAAAGACAGATGCTGCCTGTGTGGTAAGTATGGTACTTAACTTCTGTACATATCGCTTACAAACATTACCAGCCACATGGTTGATAGTTGAGGCAAATTATGCTAGGCAAGCATGTACAAATGCAAAATACTTAGAATTGACTATGCTGAACCGTAATTTATCACTGTACGTGTACGTATAAAAATATTTACAAAAAATTGGAATAGGAAATGTGGAAATTTTTTAAAAAAGCGTGCAGCTGGATACACCTAACATTAAAAGTTCCTAGCAAATGGGCACGGGCCACCAAATGACTTGTTATCCACATTTCGGAAGGCTGTAAGCAAGACATATTTATATGTCATCTAGCGACGCGTTTTTCGTGCCTTTTCTGGGCAATTCTGCAATGAACATACGTGTTATTTTCAAAGTGTATATATATTGTCCTTGTTCCTGAATATTCGAATCTGTAAAGCTATTATTTAAAAAACTAACACACGTTTTCCAAAGATTCTCGTGCCAAATATTTCAATTTTGTTCATAATTGATTATAGTAAAAATCTTGAAATATGAATAAATCAGTGCAAGCTGGTCAAATATTAAAAATCACAAGCACCAGATTTTCTAATTTATATCGAAGACTTCTTTATTTATATATAATTTTTTTATTTGAACCACGAAACTTATATATATATATGTCATACTCACAACCAGAGTACAAAAAATATGCATGCCAAATAAAATGCAACCACAAAAAGCTTTGACGAAATTCAAACTCATAAATGGCATAGATTTATATGTTCTTTAACATAATAAGGCTAATACTTTCAAAAGGACAACTGGTCTGACAAAATTCGACTTGGGTACAATTTTTTAAGAAAAGCAGTACTTTCACATTTCGAAAAATACAAAAACAGAAATCTCAATAGCACCTTTAATATAACAAAATATTATCAGGCAACCGTTTGACTACAATCTCTCTAACCTACCATTAATAACTTAAGACCATAACAGGGCGGTCCGAGATCTAAAGACGCCTTCCAAAAGGATCATTGGGAAACAGTATAAGCAGTGTCTTTTCGGTACAGCAATTCAAAAATTTGAGCCGCCCGGTTTACTTCGTAACACTAACCTGAGCAGCACAGCCTGCACCACCAAGTATACCGAGAACAGCACCCATATCCAAAATAATAAAATGTGCATATAATTATAAAATTTATGTTATCCTAAAATATTTATCAGCCAAGGTACATATATTAGATAACAGTTTTAAATTTGACCGCTCTATACTTGAGTTAATATATATCACTAGTAGCTTGTCTTATCAGCAAGGTGGTGAATTTTGGAGTGTTCGTGTTGAATATATAATTTCGAGAGACGTACATATAGCAAGAAATATTGAGTATCGACTTAGCCACGTTGCTTGAATATTTGAGAATATATATTCGCTTGTTGCGCAAATTGCTGGTGGCAACGGATGTGGAGTTCGCATTTCGACCCCACAAACAATGGTGAATAAACCCGTTCCCGCAAATGGTGCTTCAAGCACAGGATCGATGTGTGTGGCGAGAGCTGGTTCACGGCAGGGCCCCCTGGATTGCCCGGGAAAGGTGAATCAGGTTGCGCAAATAAGCTATTGAATAAATCAATTCGCCCAGCCCATGTTGAGCTATGCGTGTCACTTTCAAAAATACAATTAAATTGTATTTGTATTTTTGAAAAATTGTACTAGCATTGTTAAATTTCACAACTATGCCAATAGTAAGAATAATCTGCTTTCGGTCAGTTAGTAATTCTCTCAATAAATATTTTAATAATTGCTTTTATACTAAACAGAGTTATCTTCATTTAAGTGGTCGTTATAAACAATTTCGAAAATGTTTGCATTTTGAAGACCCAAGTGGAAAGGAAAACACCCCTATTTAACGCTTATCAAAATTTGGCTCCTGTTATTCCAAAGCAAGGCGGACTTGGCTGGTGATTTCTCGCTAAATTAACACAAATAATGATTACAGTATATACATTGTAATTCAATAAAAGTAAAGATCACACACAAAATCTTTAAATTAATTATGATGGAACCTACTGATATGACTTTGTACTAATGTAACTAGCTTGAAAACTCACTGCTCCTGTCGGGTCTCGACCCAACGCCGTTCCGCACGAGCGTGTTAACCACTACACCACGTAGGCGATATTCCATTTTATATAATTTACTATATATTGTGTTATACGCTATAATACAGTGCGTCTTTTACGCTATCTACATCATGTCACATTACCTACATATATAAAGTTGAAGGGTGTCATTTTCCGACAACTAACAACACTACAAAATTTTAGTGATATATACCTAAGTAAATAATGTATATATAAATATATGCAAAAACGAGATAAATCTTTGTGTTTAAAATCTTTTCGCCTAAAGGGATATAGTACATAAAACGCAAAAACTGGTTATGTTAACCTACAATGTATGGGCGGTTACAGCACGCATGCCACTACAAATTGAGATATAAATCTATTAAACTACACTAAATTCGACCAATGACTACTGTCGGGGGTTTTCCAGGTTTTGGGTCCAAACCCGTGCAAAAACCCTAAAAATATTTTAAAACCCGCCTTCGGTAATAAAAAATTGGATTTTACACAATTTCACCTATTAGATTAGCCTACCTCATCAGCCGTTTAGTTCCACATTTTGTTGTTTTCGTTTCAAACTAATTTACATAAATTGTGTTCATTTGCCTTATTATCTAACCCATATTTACTTCTTCTTTCCTTAGTTTTTCGTTTTCGAGGGTTTTTTGTGTTTGTGGGGTGCGCGGGGTTTTGGTCGGGTGGTTGTGTGTTGTTGCGTGGGTTGCGGCGCGTGTGCTCTACAGCTAGCAGTTTCTTAAAGAGGATTGTATTGCTAGTTCGGAAGATCGCACTAAAAGCGATTGAACTTTAATTGGCCGCGTCTAATCCGGCCACTACTGCGCCACCAGCCAATGGCTCTCTTGACGAACAAGCTATCTCTCGAATCGTATCATAAGTTGTCAGTACCGTCCTTCCAAAAATCACCGAAGCTGCTCCAAATCTCCTGCCGATGCGATCGAGGCTAATGGAAAGAAACTCAATCTTGTCATCGTCGGTTTGGATGAATGTTCTAACTTTGTTTATAACATGGCCGATGTACTGAAAATTGACAAGTCTTGTATTGTGGAAACATTTCGTTCTGGTAGAGTTTTTTGCTGGTCGTAATCGTACAGTGAAAGTGAAATTTAATTCCAATACTGACCGTCGCGGTTTTCTTGAAGAGTTCAAGGACGCGTTGATGTCAATTGGCCGCACTAAAGTTTTTGTGCGGCCTGATCTGACAAAACTGCAACGCGAGAAAGATTATCAGCTTCGGCAAGAGTTGAAACGTCGCCGTGACCAAGGTGAAAGTGTGAAGATTTCTCGTGGCAAAATTATTTCTTCGGGAAGTCTTTCCCCGGAAGCCTAACAAGTGGCGCCGATGTCTCTAGCGCTGAAATAAGTGATAGCTTCGACCACAGCGCGTTAAAATGTCTTTTTTTCAATGCGCTGTGCTTGATAAACAAACTTGATGACTTAAATGCTGAGAATGACATGCAAGATCCTGACATAATTTTTATTACTGAAAGTTGGTTAAGTGAGGCCGTTACCAACAGCGTGTTTGGTGTAAAGGAATTTACAGTGTTTAGGTGGGACAGAAAGGACAGACAGCATGGTGGCTGTATAGCGTTCGTCAAACAACAACTACCGGTTTCTTTTCTGTCAAGTCACTCATATTCAGGTACAACTGAAACTCTATACCTAAAATTTTATTTCGGTCAAAAAATTCTAAAAATATTTCTTGTATATATAGGTCACCGTTATCTTATGACGACATAGATTCTATGCTAATAAACGAACTCAGAATCTCCAGCGACAATTCGGATAATATGGTTATGGGCGATTTCAACCTGCCGTTGTTTTGCCAAAGCCAGACTGATACCAAAACAGATTTCTTTGCTGAAAATTTATATTTTGGTTTACATCAACCTGTCGACAAGCCGACAAGAAAGGATAATATTCTTGACTTAATTTTTACTACCGACGCAAATATAATAAGTCAAATTCAAGTGAAGGAGCCTTTTTCACCAGTGACCATAATGTGATACGTTTCATTCTTAACCTTCCCGATTTTTCAAAATATAAGAAATGTGTTCGATACTTTGATTACAATAGTACAAATTTTATGGATATGAACATTTTTCGTGAAAAAATGGACTGGGACAGTTGTTTGTCCAGTGCAACAGTATTGACTAGTTGTGGGAAACCTTCGTGCATATAATATTGTATGTTATTGAACTCTATACACCAAAGCGTACACCCAATAAACGCCAAGACTTTAGCCCAAATCTCAAAAAGGCATATTCTATAAAATTAGCTCATTGGCGTAAATATAAAAAATAAAATGATTTAACGCAATTTAAACATTATAAAAGAGCTGCAAACGAAGCAAAAGCACTTGCTGTATCTGAAAACAAATTACGGGAACTAACTGTATTAAGAACAAAAATGCTTCCAAATTCTAGAATTATGTCTGGTCAAAATCGGTTTCCTCGAACGCAATTTCCCCTGTTACCACTGCAATGTGTTTGCTGGTGTCGCACGTAGCAAAATGTAACGCATTGCAACAGCAGTTTCTTTCGGTTTTTACATATCATAACGGAGTTTTACCGTTTTTTCCTTATTAAACTCAACCTAAGTTATCTGATATCGATTTTTCAGTTGACACTACGTACCGAATTTTACGCAAGCTGCCAAGAAAAACGTCCCGAGGTCCCGATGGAATTCCGTGTGTCATTTTGAAGGAAACATCAAAATATATCGCATACCCACTCTTTGTTATTTTTTCAGCTTCATTACGCGATGGTATTCTTCCATCACAATGGCTACAAGCTCATGTAATTCGATTGTATAAGCGTATGGGTGATAATGCAAATCCTAGCAACTACCGACCAATTACTTTAACTTGCGTCGCATGCAAGGCTATGGAACGTATTGTGTCGGATAAATTGCTGAATTTTTTAAAGTTAACAACTTGTTTCGAAGTAATCAGCATAGGTTCCTATCAAAGCGATCAACCATTACAAGTGTTCTGTCCAGTATTACAAACTGGTTTCTAGCTCGATCTGATCATATTAATATTCATTGTTGTTATAAGGACTTCGCTAAGGCGTTTGACTCCGTTAGTCACTCCAAATTGCTATATAAACTAAGTAGATATGGAATTGAGGGTAACTTACTTGGTTGGATAAGTTCTTTTTTGAAAAACCGAACGCAAATAGTCAAAATCAACAGTTCATTATCCTATACAGGTGACGTTAACAGTGGTGTTCCACAGGGCTCAGTAGTCGGACCGCTTCTGTTTTAATTTACATCAATGATTTTCCCGACTCCGTTCTACATTGCAAACCGTATCTATACGCCGATGATGCAAATATATTTTCAGAAACAGACACCAATAATACAAAGTCACTCTTGCTCCAAATGACTTAGGATAGAATTTTTTACTGGGTTGACACATGGAAGTTATCTATAGCTTTTTCTAAAATAAAATTTTTATTTTTGGTTATATTTCCAGTACCAGTATGCCGGTTTATATTTTTGGTAGTGTTAATCTAGAAATAGTCAATAATATAAACGATTTAGGTATAACTATCTCATCTAATCAAAAATTTTCAGTCCACTGTTCCTCTCTAGCTAAAAAAGGACATAGAGCGGTCTCTTGTATTTTATCTTATTGTATTTCTTCAAATGCCGGGATCGCGACTTTCTTTTGAATATGTTTAAGTGTTTTGTTAGACGGATCCTTGAATATGGTTCTGTAATGTGGTCGCCGGGAATACTAAAGGATATACATGCTTTGGAAGCTGTTCAAAAAATTTACAAAACGTATTCCACACCTGCATAACTTGTCATACCGTGATAGACTTGATGAACTTGATTTAGAAAGTCTCGAGTATAGACGTATTGTTACTGACATTATATACTACCGGGTACAAAATTTTAAGCTCACACCTCGAACTACCTGTCAATGAGTTTTTCTGTTATAGCATCTACATTGGTCCTAGGTCTCATCCACTTAAATTGACAATTCCTTTTACAACAATCCAATCTGTAAAAGGTAGCTTTGTGTTCAGATTTCCTCAAATGTGGAACCAGCTTCCCGAAAAAATTGTTAGACTAAATTCTGTAGCACAATTTAACAACCACTTAAAGAAACTTGATTTGTCCTTTTACTTGAAGGGTCGATATGATAGGTGACCACCTGGTCCTTTAGCGGCCTAAAGCTTAAGTTTATACTTTTGTATACTACTTCATCGTTTTGAGCCTGATAGCTCTATAAGTGTATTTTTAGCTTTATTTCAGCAATTCGGACTTACAGACTTTTAGTATTTTTTTGCACAACTAACACCTGCTTGAAAATTGATTTATATTTGATGTCATATTGTTAGTAAAGCGAAAAACAATTTGTCTTTTGTATTATATATATGTGCAATAAATTGATAATAATAAATCTAAATCTAATTAATTATTACTTATTCTTCTGCACTTAGCGAATAGTTAAGCTTATTATTACTAGTGTATCACGGTTTTGTTCATGTATGCAGCAGTCAGGGTTATTTTTTTGTTTTTCTTAGTGCAAAACAGTGAAATTTCAAAAAAACACCTAAATTTCAAAAAACACAAAATTTGTTCAATTTAAAAACTACAAAAGCAAAAATTTTTGAATGCTTATAAACTGACAATTTTTATAACTGTGGTACATCTGCATTGATCATGAAAGCGCTGCAATTATACTTCTCCCAGGTAGCAATACATTATCATTGCTTGGCCTTTCCTGTAACGTTAAAACAGGGTATTTGGGTATTTACGGGTTAACTCAAAACATAGGTAAATTTCAAAAACACACGTAAATTAAAAAAACACGCATTTTAGCACATCATGTATTTTGAAAAAAAACCCTGGCAGCAGTGCTTATTCTTGGTTTTTACGAGTTGGCGTAATGACTATAGATCGCGTAAACACAAAAAAGTGCGTGATAGGGTTCGATTTAACTAGTGATACCCAACAAATGCCGCTATAAGGCAAATCTTAGAGGACTTATTGCTTTCGGTTTACGATTCTTCCATGTTATGATTGTCGTCTAGGTTCCAAGTACCTCTTTATTCTTACCAGGATCGTGGAAATCATAGCATACCATTTTGGGAAGACAAGGCAATTGAATAGTTCCACGACCGGTCTGTCGTCCCCAGTCGGCAGGGGACCGCGTTGTAGGACTGAAAATAAAAGAGACAGGCGGAGCGAACATCAGAGTTCAGGCAGCGCGCCCGAGACATGGAGGCATCTTTTGAAAGCTTTTAAACTGGGCGCAGACGACAACATGACGCGGCAGAGCGTTCCATGGGCGGACTACACGCAAAGCAAAGCTATAGAAGTAGGCGTCGACGCGTGCCCTCGGTTTTAAGAGCTTGAATCATGTTCGCGACAGGATATCGTTATTAGCAAGAGTGAATATTCGCGAGAAGTCATAATCAAAGTGGCCGTGAAGTAGCTGATAAGTGAGAATCAGATTGGCTCGTGCTCGTTGAGTTTCAATGAATTGTATCGACAAAAATCGGTAGGCGTTGCACATAAGCGATACCGGAGGTACCATGAACCAATCTGTTGCTTGACGTCGAACTTTCTCCAAAAAAGAAGTTTCTCGTTGGTGATAGGGTGACCATGCCGGACTGGCGATATTTCTAAATCTTGGGCGGACCAGAGCTTGATAGAGCAACAAAAAGGGTTGTTTGTCAAGAATGCCAAAGGCACGAGCAATCATAGATACAACCTTGTGGCCATCAGCAGCTATTTGCCGACAGTGTTCCGCCGATTTCAGTGAACCTGACAATAGAAGGCCAAGGTACCTTTCAGAGTCGCTGACTGCGACAGTTTGGTTGCAGAGTGTGTATGTAAATTCGGGGTTATTGCGTCCAAAATGTAGAATGGCACATTTGTCTACAGCGACTGACCTTTTCGATGCTTCAGCCCAAGTGCTACATGTAGACAAATCGCTTTGAAGGCTGAAGTATCATTTGCGGGGTTGGTGCGGCTTATTTCTTTCAAAAGACATGTGTCATCGGCAAAGTTCCAAACGAGACATTTCATGTTATCCGCTAGAGCGTTTATGTAAAACAAAAAGAGCGCAGGACCAAGTACCGACCCTTGTGGGACGCCACTCTTAACTGGAGCCGGTGAGGAACATTTGCCGTTGACTATAACCGATTGAGTACGATTTGTGAGGAATGCACGTATCCACTCTAGCAGAGTACCTTTGATTCCATGGGCTTCTAACTTGAGTAGTAGACATTTGTGAGAAACTACATCAAAGGCCTTTCTTAGATCAAGCAAAACACTGTCCGCACAGCTGTTTGCATCTACATACGAGGTGACGACATGAATACAATCAACTAATTGGAGAGTTGAGATCGTCGAGTTCTGAAACAACTGGATGGTGACAAAAGTTGATTGTCAGTAGCGAAAGCCGTTATGTCTTGTTTAACTATGAATTACATAGATTTACAGCACGACGAAGTTAGACTGATAGGGCGATAGTTCCCGGGACTCATTTTGGAACCCTTCTTGTGAATGGGAATAATATTGGCACGAAGCAGTTTTGAGGCAAGCTGGCCAAGGCGAATGACTTTGTAAAGAGCATGCTGAGGGGTTGTGCAAGTGCAGTAGCGCAATGTGATAATAATCGGTTAGGAATGCCATCAGGACCAGGGGAAGATTGTTGCTTGAGGCAACGAAGTGCGCGCAAAACTCTAATCTGTGTAAATTCTATATTATCGATAGCAGCTTCGATGCGACATGGTGGGGTTGGATAGTTGTTCG
>JASANE010012158.1:0-14312 GCA_030248225.1 Trileptium ribeirensis | reverse complement strand
CACCGTGAACACGGTTTCGGCCACATCTGCATTTATTCGTTGCTTACTGATCGTATTGTGCTACCCTGCTGCCACAGAATGGAAAGCTCACAAACATCTGGAACGGTGGCTGTTAAATTTGGAGGCGGATGATAATGTGGAACAGCATAGCAAATGGAGGCTAGACGGGCACATGCACCCCCGTAGTGTGTTTGAACCTTTTGTTGTACCCTTGGAGTTTCTATTATTTCGATCCCTTCAGCAGTTAAACCTATTGCGTTAACAGAACTTCTCCTTTTACATAAGCATGTTAATAGTTTACGCCATTACTAACACATATAATACACACAGTAACACAATTCCTCGCGGATCAACACAGCCACAGAATACATGACTTCTACAGGCAAGTCGTAATAATTAATAATAATACCGTAACCATCTAGCCCGCTTGATCAGTTAACGAGGAGTGATCTCAAATCCTCCAGCGTATCCAAGAAGGTGGCGCTATTTTAGAAAAGTTAAATGAGAAATTCCAATAACTTGGAAAAACACTTGTACCTGGGCGAAAACTGGACATAAGTATTTGATCTCCTACAATTATCATCGAAAAGTTAGAGTGGGCGAAAAACGTTAACTGGTTAGGTACTGGTAGCTTGTCAGCATTGCCGTGACTTTACTGCCTGGTTGAATACGTGTTACATGGACAAATTTTTCTGAAGTGCGGACAGAATACCAACTCTTGTACTTTCAATTATTGTACTTAATAAATACTGTTTGATGTTGAATGTAAGAATTTTTCACTGATGAATTTCTAAAATAACATTCAGAACATCTTTCACTTGCATACAGTCAGCAATGCCGCTTCTATTACAATAGTACGGGCCTAAAAGTATGTTGTAAACCATCCGATTTAACTTCGTAAAAGTAACCCTTATTTAGTGCGGTATCACATGTAATGAACTCGTGGAAGCGACAATCGGACAGTTGGGGTAGAAGCTATGTTTTTAAATCCTACATTAACAACTCTCATAAGCGGGTCAATATTCTAGACTCTTATCCAGGAGATATCTAGTATAGAGTCCGAATCTAGTGTTCATTATATACCATTATTACTACGGAGGCATTCGCGTTTAAATGATAGAACAAACTTTAGGATACATGTGAATATATCATCTATCTGCAATGTAATTATCGCGCTTCAATTAGCAATTTTTTTGTTGCAAAGCGGTTTCGTCAGTTTCTGACGAAAGAGTTCCGCTATTACCTGCCAAAACCATGGCCCTGACTACGTTCCTAATATCGTTTAAGAAAAACTTAGTTTTGTTGCATAAAATTGGGTCCAAGCTTCCGCATTCATGAGTGTGCATTCCAAGGCAACAGATGTTGGTTCCATATAACGGACAATATCGTGCGTGATGGCATATATTCGCTCCTGATTAACGGTCAGTTGTGCTATTGCGTCTTCGTTGCGGATAATTTGTTCCCAAAATACTCGTACCAAATTCTGCAGTGCTATGAGTTTAGGCTTAAGATGAGACATTTGAATGCTGTTAGCGATTCCCAAACCTATACTTGCAACGGAGACAACTCCAGCTAAGGCAACCGCGACAAAACGTTTTTGTAGGTTCAGGGTGAGCGAGGGTACAGGTAAACGGTTTGTCGGTGCAAATACTCTGTAAAAGAGCCTCATAAAATGCCGGGTCAACAGAGTCGCGAAAATTTTCACTCAGCTCACTAAGGGCTTTCCGCGATTGATCATTTAAAAATTGGTGACCTGTACAATTGCAATCCAGAGGGTTGACCGAATATCTTACCGCTGTTTTACATGCTTCATACTGTTCATGTCTTGTATGGACAAGTATAGGCGCATAAACTGAATCTGCAGTTGTCATTACCAAGCCTTCGGGAACAAATCCTACACCGAAAGAAGGAAAAATATGAGGATGCAAGCGGTTTAGCTCTTCAGCTACTGTGGATTGCCCTGGGACCATCAGCGTAAACAAGGAAAGTAGGACCAAAAGTGCACGAACTGTTGTTAGCTTATATCTTTGTTTGGGTTTTGGCTCATTGGGCACTTTAGTGATTTTTGCCGGATCAGTTTGTGCTTTCATACCAGTTGGCTCGGATGGTTTAGATTTTACCTCAATTTCACCAACTAATTGTGGGTAAGCCTTTTCAACGAGTAAAGAATTCTGTTTGGTAAGAGCATATACTTCTCTGCGCAGTTTCTCCAATTCCGTTCTATATGGGACTTCAGTGGGAGCTTTGTGTTCCGTTTCTTTGAGCACAGGTTGGAGCATTGTTGTTGCGACAACGTTTCTAGTATTGGAAGTATTAGCCATATGTCCTACGTTGGAAATGTTTGGTCTAAGGTTGGTACTGACCGGAGGTTTCCTGAAATTTTGTGAGAAATTATTACGAGGTGGGAAAACACTGTTTGGTGGGCGACTGATATTATTTGCCCTAGTTTGATTTCCTCCAAGCAAGCAACCCATTGCCATATGGCCTAGTCTGCCACAATTAAGACAACGTGGTCCTCGAAGTGAAAAATTTTGTTCAAAGTTACTAGGACGAGGTCGGTTCTCGGGACGCCTGTTTTGGTATGTACTAACAGTAGGTGGGCGGTATTTCTGCTTGGTTGCTCCTAACTCTTTGTAAAGAATTTGCTATGTCTTTTTTGGTTCCTAGCTAGCATTTCCATTCCCTGTGCTGCCTTTTGTAGGGCTTGATCCCGTGCTAAATTATTAGTAACACTGGTCAAACCGACTGGCGAAGATGCATTCCCACAAAGAAGAGATTGCATATCCAATTTCTGGGCAAGGTCTTCCGCTTCCCTAAGTGTGTTTGGCATATCCCGGAATACTTGCTGTTTCATCTCCGGTGATCGCAATCCATTAAAGAATCGGGATATAATTTTTCTTTGTAAGGTCGCGTCATTTTCATGTTGATATATGCTACGGCAAGCTTTCTTAATCGCCTTAAGGTATGCGGTCACGGTCTCGCCACTCATTTGATGGTGTTGTTCGAGTCCTGCTTCATGAAACATTGACCACTCAGGAGTTAATAAGGCGGTTCTCAGGGCTCGTACCAGATCATTGAAGTATCTCTTTGATGCTTCCGGGACCCGTTCATATGCATCCCTAGCTCTGTCTCTCAAGTATGCGGGCAACATTCTAAGCTTCATATTGTCATCAATTATTTTAGCATCGCAAATAAGGTTGAAATTATCTACCAGGACTTGAAGTCCTGGCCAGTCAAGTCACCTCGAAAAGGAGAGATATAAACATCTGTATCGTTTCCTACGCGGACTCATTGGGATACCTCATCAACTTCTCACGAAAGATCCCTTAATCCATCATCCAATCTAGTAGCTAAGTCCTTGATAACATGATCGAGTTGGCCGATATTTTTAATTAAACTATCCATTTGTTGGTTTTCTATATCAGTTTCAACGAAAGAACTATCTTGCTCGTCGTCCGTTAACTCTAAATTGTAGAGATTTTGGGCACTTCGAAGCTGATAAGCGGCCGTATTTATGTGCTAGGTTTTTACGGTTACGAATACTTGCGAATCCTTTCCGAATTCGTTTAACTCGAATATAAAGAATCGGATCTCGGTGGGGCCTCCAAGTGTAACGATGATAGTCTTAGGGGTAAACTAAGCGTGTATGTAAAGAAAGAAAGGCAAACAAATGTACTATAAGGCCAATGTAATTTCCATCGGTAGTGTGGGAACAGATTTAATTAACCGTGGAAGTAGCACTCAGGACATATGATAACGCTCGTTAATACGTTACCAATTACACAACCACAACACACTACAAACAAAATAAATGTATAGGTATATATGAATTGATTGAGATACGAAGAGGCATCGTAAGATCCAATGCCTATTCTTAGAAATATGACTATATAATATAAGTGACACACAACCACCAAATACTCACAAGCACCAGTAAAGTTTCGCTCGCAAAGCCGTATCCGTATATTAGTATTGATTGAGTTAAAAAGAAGGATCGTAAGATCCAAGTCCTAGCCTTAAAATGAATACACGTATACGCAATATCGGAGCACCACGTGCTCTCACAACAACACTGTAGACTGAGTAGCACAGAGGTTAGGTTCAGAAGTGGAGCACCAGTGTGCTCTCAATAAGCTCTCAACTGAACCACGAACGTGCTTTCAGAAGCCTACAACTGGAGCACCAATGTGCTCTCAACGGAATATGGAAGAAACACCGATGTGCTCTCAATAAGTACTCAATTGGAGCACCGATGTGTTCTCAATCTCGCGTGCAATAGGAGCAACGACGTGCTCTCGAACTCAATCACAGATGAAGCACTAATGTGCTCTCAAGCATAGAAGCAAGAACGTGCTCTCAGATACGTGCAACTCAGTCAACAACGCTGTATAGAAGCACCAACGTGCTCGCTCGCAAAATTGTTTAAATTATAGAGTAGACCGCTTGGTCGTAGGAATAGAGTGAACACTTACCAACAGATTGGCACTTTGAGGCTGAGGCCCTGATCAGTGCCTGACTTAATCTTTTATACCTACCGAGCCGTCTGGGAAACCTTGATAGCTGGGAGCTATTCTTAGAATTGTTGAATACATTGTGTGGTCTTGGCGGCCAGTATCTTCGTTCATGTCATTTTCGGAGGCCCAGCGCATATAAGCGATTTTTCTATGTTTTCGCCTTTTGGTACCAAAAAGTGTCTGAAAATAGCGAAAATTGAAGCCAACCACTCAGTTTGACATTTACACTTATGCGTCGTTCACAGATAGCTGCGTGCACGAAAAGCACACCGTAAGCTATTGTAAAGGCGATATATTTTCGTTATATTATTGCAGAGTGTAATGAATTTCTGTTTTTGGTTCCAGCAATAGCGTTGCGCATAAATATTGATGTTGCAATAACGTTTGCTTTTGATGCACCCAACAAAGAAATTATATTAGTGTTGCAACGTCAATAGCTTGCTCAATGCCATTGTAGCGACAACAGAAACTAACATAAATGCATAAATGCGATAATAGTTTTCTCGTTGCATGTTATTGGTGCCCGCCTCCAGTTTGTTATTGCTGCTCCCTCCAGTATGATATTAGTGTCCCCTCTAGTTTGCTACTGGTACCCCCCAGTTTGATAGTGGTGTCCCCTTCAATTTGATGGTGGTGCCCCCTCCAGTTTGATATTGGTGCCCCCCTCGAGTTTGATAGTGGTGTCCCCCTCCAGTTTGATATTGGTGTCCTCCTCCAGGTTGTTATTGGTGCCCCCTCCAGTTTGACAGTGGTGTCCTCCTCCAGTTTCTTATTAGTGCCACCCTCCAGTTTGAGATTGGTAGCCCCCTCCAGTTTGTTATCGGCGCCCCCTCCAGTTCGATAGTGGTATCCCCCTACAGTTTGATATTGGTGTCCCCCTCCAGTTTTTTATTGGTTCCGCGCTCCAGTTTGATAGTGGTGTCTCCCTCCTGTTTGATGGTGGTGTCCCCAACATCAATCTGGAGGGGGCATCAATATCAAGCTGGAGGGCCACCAATGTCAAAATGGAAGGGGCACCAATGTCAAACTGGAGGGGGCATCGATTTCAAACTGGAGAGGACACCAATCTCAAACTGGAGGAGGGCACCAATGTCAAATTGGAGGCGGCACCACTATCAAGCTGGAGGGGGCAATAATATCAAACTGGAGGGGGGCACCACCATCAAACTGGAGGGGACACCAATATCAAACCGGAGGGGAACACCACTATCAAACTGGAGGGGGCACCAATATCAAACGGGAGGGGGCACCACCATCAAATTGAAGGGGGCACCACTATCAAACTGGAGAGGTACCAATAACAAACTAGAGGGGACACCAATATCATACTGAAGGGAGCATCAATAAAAACTGGAGGGGGACACATATCAAACTGGATGGGGACACCACTATCGAACTGGAGGGGGCGCCGATAACAAACTGGAGGGGGCTACCAATATCAAACTGGAGGGTGGCACCAACAAGAAACTGGAGGAGGACACCAATATCAAATTAGAGGGGGCACCAATAACATACTGGAGGGTACACCAATATTAAAGTGGAGGAGGACAACACTATCAAACTGGAGGGGGCACCAATAACAAACTGGAGGAGGACACCAATATCAAACTGGAGGGGAACACCAGTATCAAACTGGAGGGGCACCAATATCAAACTGGAGGGGCACCACCATCAAATTGAAGGGGGCACCACTATCAAACTGGGGGGTGCCAATAGCAGACTAGAGGGGACACCAATATCACACTAGAGAGAGCAGCAATCCCAAACTGGAGGGAGGCACCAATAACATGCTACGAGAAAACTATTGCCGCTGCATTTATGTTAGTTTCTGTTGTCGCTACAATGGCATTGAGCAAGCTATTGATGTTGCAACAATAATCTAGTTTCTTTGTTGGGTGCATCAAAAGCAAACGTTATTGCAACATCAATATTTATGCGCAACGCTATTGCTGGAACCAAAAACGGAAAAACATTACACTCTGCAATAATATAACGAAAATATATCGCCTTTACAATAGCTTACGGTGTGCTTTTCGTGCACGCAGCTCTCTGTGAACGATGCATTATCGCAGGAATAAAATTCCTCGCAAGGGCTCCCCGTCAGCGTTAATTCTAATTTTGTTACTTTTAGCGGTATTCTGCAAAATTGTCTATTTTTACTGAAAAACTGCTAGATATCCTAGCAATTTGTTCACGATGCCAATCTAATAAAATTATTATGAGGATTTAAAAATAATCTTTTAAAATACCAAGTAAGATTTCAATTGATGTTTATAATAACCACTCAAAGTTGGAACATTATTTTATTAGGATTTTTTGCGACAGAAATAAAAAAAATTAAATTAAACATACTGGTAAAAAAATTAGCAACTGAAATTTATTCAGAGCGATACAATAAAATACATACAGGCTTATAAACGTATACATGCACATATCTTTACACGGATACTCATATACTAACACTATGTATAAATGTACACACATTTGCGTGATATATGCCTACATGTGTCCATGTGTACATGCTTCCACATGTGTAGGCACAAAATAACATCAGTCGTATTGATGAGCAAATGTAACTTTGGAACTGTATGCAAATCTGGTTAAAGCCAGTTCATGATTAACGAGTTACAACCAAAGAACGCGCACTGACGATTTCCAGTTCGACAGGGAGGAAAGCGAGGACGATGCAGCTATGGTCTGTGCCATTCAAGACATCAGTAACAAAGTAACTCCTGTTGACAAACATTCACTGGCCCGCGAATCCGCGAGAGATCCAGTCATTTCAGTAGTGCTTCGATTCACGCGTGAAGGATGGCCGCCAAGGAAGAACGACGAAGGCACGGAAATGCAAGGTTACCGTAAGTTGGCTGATTCACAATCAATTGTTAACGGTTGCTTAGTACTTGGCTCCAGAGTAGTGATCCCTGCCAATCTTCGCCGCGATGTCTTGGAATTGTTGCACCTGGGACACTTTGGCATGCAGCGTATGAAGCAGCCTTCACGTATGGCTGTCTACTGGCCAAATATTGACGATGACATCGACGCAACCTGCCGCCCTTTCACCAGCTGTGAGGAGCGCCAAAACAAACCACCAAAACCTGCAATTCATCCATGGATGCTACCAGAAAAACCATGGAGCCGTTCGCATTTTGATCACGCTATCAATTTCCTGGGGACTAATGGGATGGTTTTAACGGACGCATATTCAAAATATCCCTGTATTCATAGAACTCAGGCGGTCATGGCAAAGGCAACGATTGATCTCCTCGAACAGGACTTTGCTCATTTCGGTTATCCTCATACATTGGTCACGGACAATGCATCAGCATTCATGTCGGAAGAATTCCCGGCATGGTTGCAAAGAACGAGGAATTACTCATCTTACAGGTGCTCCGTATCATCCTGCTACGAATGGATCCGCAGAACGACTCGTCCAAGCTTTCAAGCAAGCTTTACGGAAATCAAGTCTTCCTCCGAGAAATGCCTTGCAAGAGTTCCTGATGCAATATCGTCGCACTCCTAACTCCAGCGGATATTCCCCCAGTGAGTTACTAAATTCGAGACAAATTCGGACGAAAATCGACACTCTGCTTCCGTCCCCAGCTTACACTGCTCAAGGCAAGCCAGCCAAAGAAGCTAACAAATCCCAATTTCAAACTGTTGCAAAAGTGGACCCTGCTTATAAAGTGGGTGATCCGGTCTATGCTCTGTACTTTGGACCTCATCACGACAAGCAGCCACGTTGGGTGCCCGCTGTAGTCACACAGCGAAAAGGCACCCGTACTGTCAACGTCCCTGTTTATCCACGAGGACCCACCTGGTGGCGACACGTCGAACAACTGCAGCCAAGGTACGTTTCTCAAGATGACAACGAACCTGGCGCAGATGTCGATTCAACAGGTGCCACAAATACTGCGGATAATGATCCATTGGAAATCACCGAAGTACATCAGACCGGAGGAGAAGAAACTATCGACGATGCGTCCAGTTCCGGCGGTCAACAACTACGGCGTTCAAAGCGGACAACAAAAGGGCGGCCGCCTAAACACTACTCGCCGTCAAGGTAAACCTTCGGCTAGGCGGGGAGGTGTTATGGATTTGCTTCGCCAGAACATTTTGGAATTACATTCGATCCTGTTCTGGAAGCTCCTATGATGTACGAGGACATCCTCACACGTGGAGTGACGGCATCTCGATCCTTCTAGAATGTTCTACGGATTTCGAAGACTGATGTCATGATTATTCTAGAAGATTCTTTAATTATATTTAAAGACGGTTGCTTACCACAGTTACTGTTTAGTTACTGCTGAAGTACTGTTTCATTACTGTTCAGTTTACTGTTTCTTATTGTCTCGATTCAACGTTACTTTTACTGTCTTGTTTACTACGTTTTGTTCACTTACTTCTGTTGGCTTTCAATAAACGTTTGTTTTCTACAACTCAACGTGGATCTACGCCTCTGGTAATACAACAAACCTAAACTCTGAAATCAAAAGCGAGCTCTGAACGTTATGAAGTTGTGAACTCTAAGATCAATATTTGATTTTCCTCTCAAAATTAGCTTTTAACATTTTTGTGTGTCATAGAAATGAGAAACTATAAGGAAATCGTTACAAGTACACGTACTAAGAGTATGGACAGGTCCTGTTATTTCAATATTTAAAACATCAAAATTTTCATAATTTTGTGTATTAAATTTATTTTACCCTCTTCGTTCTAATGAGCAGCTTGTCCTAAATAAAATTGCCTCGGTTACGTCATAGCGGATAATGTTAAAAATGGTAGACTACATATTTAAAGCATACATGCTGACTCTACGAGGTCTCAGGGCAGGTTGGGATGACTATAGAAAACCATATATGTAGTTTGTAAGGCATCAAAGAAGTGTATTAATACATATACAGTTGATCGTAGGAGCTAAATGTAGAACTTTTTACTCGCTACTGTTGAATAAAGTGACTGCGCGACGAGATTTGTGATAGGCTTTACACCTGAACATATTACCTTTCAAGGGCGATTCATTTACGAGATTATATGTAAAGATTGCCTTACATTATAAATTGCATTCAGTACTTTGTGACCATAGAAGACTAAAAATTAGGCAAAAGGATAGCTTTCTGAATACTGAAAGATGCTTTTTCTATCTGTAGCCTGTGTTTGGTTGAAAAACAGTATATTTTTACTCCCATAAAATACGACTGTGTTCCAGTCCGTCATAGTTGCATTCTCGTAAAGCAATCCCTATTTGCTTGTCACTGCTTCATTCTTTATGGAACAACAGTTTTAATTCAGATAAGATTCGGAGCAGTGTTAGCGCCAATGCAGTTTTATACGGCTGCCATTCCGCTGCATTTAAGTTTTCGTTTGCAGCTAGCCAATTGGTTTTTAATTTAACAAGACAACGGTTTTTGTTAGCAAAAACGAGACAATAAAAAGTTACAATGTTCGTGCATAGCTTTTTACCAAAACGATTTTTTTTATTGAATGACTGGGGCTGAGGTGCATTTCATGCGCTAGTTGTTGCTGTTTTAGCTCCATTCATATAGACATAAACATATATGTGTGTATTTCAGTGTAACTGTAATAACGGTGACACAGCTGCATGGCTCAACTTCCTAACACCAAGCCCTTACGACCCCGGCTATCATAACCTCAAGGGCGGACCATAAGTTTTACAGTTTAGCCACTTTTCTTGGTCAGACCCAAGAAGCTACGGAGCTTAGCAGGCCGCAGGCGCGCTTCACGGGGTGTGTTCGGACCCCGCCCGATTGGTTGCGCACGTGTCTAGTATCCTGGTATGATTGCTGACGTCCCCTAGGGAGGTTGACACCGAAACCAGCTCACAGGTCATAATGTCAAACCGCTATTCCCTATGCTAAACCTGATGGAAGTTGTTTTTTCTGGCTTGATTTAAAGTGAAACGCGTGAAAGTTTAGGTTTGCTATGCAAAATTCTGAGTTCCACGGAGTTTATCCTTAGCTGAACACTTTATCCGTTGTAGCCAAGTGGCCCCCACAGGGTTCCGACATTCCCTGAGTGTTTAGCGCCGGACTATGTGATTAAAATCTCGATCACTTAGTTGCACTCGAATGCAGGGATGACGTTTTCCCACTTGAACTTTGGTGTTATACTTGAGTTGGCAAGGTTTTCCTAATAAATTTTATCTTTTGCGTGAGCGTGGCTATCGCACAAGTGGGTGGCATAACTGATTTTGTGGATCACTCTCGTGGTTACTTCGTTACTCTTGTAAGCAAATATTGGGGCGAACCACGCGTGCCAGGGCTTGGAATATTCCCTTCGTCAAGCCGTGACGCGCGGGATTGGCCAGTCCATTCAAACGTACCTATTCCGCCTGGATATGAACAACACTGGACACAGGGCATGATTTTCAATATTTTATTCAAAGTTACAAACGACACAGCTCGGGCACAGTCGGTCAGAGCGTCATACAATCGTGTTAAAAACAGTCACACCCATTCATCTAGGTCCATGCAGGGTGCGGGGCGGTGCGAGCGAAGGCGTTCCCGGCGATACCGGGCCAGAATCTATACCCGATGCGTCCAGTATGGAGCGTTGACTAAGTCAGCTATAGCTCGGGTTATGCGTTCTGGCGTGCTTCGAAGTTCGCTCTCGACAACGCGCGGCGCTATGCGCGTTCAAAGGGGCGTGCCGGAAAAGGAGAGGTTCGTTTTCATCGCGTGGCTTCGGTAGAGAAGGGGTATGAACCGGGGGTACGAACGCACGGATCGACAGTGCACGTTAAAACCATGGTTACATTAACGATATTACACGGTTAAAAGCAATGGCTTCCTTATGATACACAAGTGTGGAAACTAATACCAATGATCATTGTACGACATATGAAGTGTCTACATGGCAGTCCGATAGAGGACTCCGTCTGGTGCGAATTCCTAGTCCGGTAAATTATTTGCCTAGTGTTCAGATCGAGTCTTTCACAATGTTACGCCCTTAGGACAAACTTTGCGCCAATTTCTAACTGTGATTATCTCAGCTGCTTCGATAGTCCAAGCGGAAGCTCGGTTGTCCCGAGTCTTCAAAATTCTTGGAGGGTTAGGTTACACCGGCGGGTGTTGAATTTGGTGGTGGAGTAATAGTCAAACTAACTACTATTTGTCTGGGGCGTCGCTTTACTCACGTAAATGGGTCGTCCCTAGTCGCTGTTCAGCAGCCTAGACAGGAGGGTCACGAACAGACGCCATCTTGGGTGAGTTCTTAGGCGACCAATGTCACTGTTCTAGCTGTTTTAATCGGGTGTTTGTGCCATTTTTCTAGTCGGGACCAGGTTTGCACTGTGGCGTGCGTTTGGTTTTGGCGTAGGGGACGCGGGGCGTTTCGCCCACGGACGCGTCTGCGTCCCCTTTGGGTTGGTGTTGCCTTGTCCATTTCCTTTCTCTCCTTTCTGGTGTCGCTTTCGTTCTTCCCTTTTTTCTCTCCTCTCTCTATCTTATCCTAAGACCTTATTACACTGTACGTATCGAAATTGTACAGTGTCTCAACTGCACTATCGAGACTGTGCAGTCGAATTAACATTGAAATTTTAACAAAATTTGTCGGAACTCGATAGTCGAGTGGTTAGTACTGAAAGATCTGCAGCGGACTTAAATTCTCCGAGCAGGATTGAAACTCAATCAAGGAAAACGAAAAACGAGAGAGGCAAAAATGGTGAAAAAAGCTAAATCGGGCCATACATAGTACATAGCCTAACGGGCAACCAAAGACAAAATAGAAAAATGCTTAAACTCAGCGATCAAGTCGCTCCAAAAAGAAAACGGGGTTTTGCACTTGCTCGGTTTGGGGTCAAAATGACTCGCGAGAGGTCGCGATTTTCATTTATTTAAGTTAGAATATTGTAGTATTATTTCTAGCGTGTGGGTACCGTAGCATGCCTCCAAAAGTCAACCCTAACTGGAAACGGCAACTGTCTAAATTGTCAGTTCATTTTAGGGGAAAGCTCGTTTCCTCAATCTAACTGTTAAACTTAACCACGAGCGTGTAGTATTCTGAGCCTTGGTGATTTTGGTAGCTCGGCCAGGGTGTTTCCAGCATACAGTGATTTTTTTATCGCCGTGAATTTACCTGGCTACTGACAAACGGTGGTTGTACGGGGCGGTCGGGGTCTCGGGTAGTGTAGTCTACCCTACGAGAGGCTCTTCTAGCCTTTAATAGTGCACAAAACGCTCATTCTTACAAATCTAGAGTAAACCGCAGATCCGTCAATGATAAGTAAAACGTTGCTCCTTACGGAGTGCCAAGACCTTATGTTTAAGCTGAAATCACTTAGAATTTGTTTAGTCTTGTATGTTCCCCAAATTTACTTAGCTCAAACTGGTAAACGAAATTTTGGGGGCTTCCTAAAGCCCGACAGAGGCTAGTCCCCTGTCCCTATCTGCAAAGTCAGTCCGAACTCAAGCAGCGGCATGAGTGTCGAACAGTCCACTAAGCTATAAATTTGAAAACCATAACCATAATCGCAGACAAGCAAGCAAGTCCCTTTGGTTTCGTGGTAAATTTTACCGTGGTCGGCTCAGGAAAAATTCAACTACCCTATCTCAAAGGTAACAGATCATGTAAAGCGCGGACGAGAGGCGTCCGTTTTGATTTACCTTACCTATGACCACGGGGAATCAGAACTACTTCGACTTTGGCGTCCCCAACTCAACAGCTTCCGTGCATTCCCTCAAGACGCCCAAAATGGGACTCGACTGGAGGAGGTTGGTCCAGGAACTTATATGAGTATAGTAAGTTGACATGTAAAATGGGGCGTCCACTTACGGATGGGAGTGTTAGCTAGTGCTACAAAAATTTGACTTTCGATGAACGGGCTGTTACAATCACAACTCGGAAAATAAACCCCCACGTTCTCAGCTCTCATCTTGACTTACTAAGTTTGATCCGGGACAGCAACTGCTAGTCCCCTTCCGTGAGACGGAAGACGTCTACACGGGTCCTCCAGTCGTCGAATCCCATTCCAAACCGAGAAAACAAAAGCACAAGAAAGTCGAAAAATCGAGGCGAAACCATGCAATAAAACTAAACCGTCGGAGCCGGCCAGTAAAGTCGACCGAACTACGCGCTGCCGAAGTCGAACTGATTCCAAGAGACGACGCGGTAGTCGTCACCTCAAAATTCTCGCCTATATTGAAGGATAGCGATTTTGTCGCCATCCAATCGGAGAAGATCTTTGAACGCCCACTTTTTCGAGTTCAAACCCGGGCGCCCAATCGAAAAATTCCCATGATTTTATTTTTGACAGCTATCGTAAACCCTGGGTCCCTTTAGAGAGAGTCGGCTTCAATCGAAATCGCCGACATCAAATTTGAACCCTTCGAATAGTCGGAGGTCGACCATCTGTGAATTTTAGCCCAAATTCCAACGAGATCTTGAACCTCGTTTATCTTTACTTTTAAATTTACGTCAGAAATGTATCTAGAGATCATCACTTAAATCTCTTAAACCTCTTACATAATCCCAAATCGACTGTTATCCCCCCAACTGTTCTACAAAAATGGTTGGGTCACCCGTCAAATTCGAAATTTTGAATCTTCTTCCTCATACAAAACACTCGGATTAAGCTGGAAATCTGTCCTCATTTCAGGACAGATTGGTCTTCTGGACCTCATTCATCAAATTCCCGCCAGCTAACTCGTCGATTTGAGGTCAAATTCCAGCTAGTTAGCGAGTTAGCTGCCTCATCCATCACCTAATTAAGCTTATTAAGAGTCCATCTGGGGCCAAATTTTACTGCCACGTCCATGGGTAAACGCGCAAACATTGCAC
>JASANE010012157.1:0-13063 GCA_030248225.1 Trileptium ribeirensis | reverse complement strand
TAGCAATTTGTTATTAGCGTTCCATATGGGTGATGTACAAAGTTAGCTTGATATCCACCGTAAGCCTAAATCTCCATGGACTTCTTGTCCATACTGTTGTTTTAGATGATTGTTATGATAGCCCCGTCCGTCCTAGCTTGTCCCGCAGGCACTTGGCGATGACTAGCCTCTCATACAAATCAATTTGACAGCCGAAGTCGTACTGAACCTCCCTCGGTCAATGAGTTAGGACACAAACAAACGCGACACTCGCGTCAAGATTCAATTTTACATGATTCCCTGAGTCGAGTTAAGATTGAAAATGTTAGTTTGAGCCGACCGAGGTTAAATAAATTTTGGAACTCCGAATCATCCACGGTCACACATGTTTCATTCAGCAATTATCAAAGTTTATTTGCAAGGTTTTATGCGTTTTACGATTTCTTTGGACGCAAATCCGTCCATCTGTTTTTGACGCTTTGTTAATAGGGATTCATCAGTGTTTTTTGACTAATTTACTCTAGGAACCCAATCAAAATTTCGCTAATAATGCAGTATTGATATAGGCGTCATCCCCACGCGGAAAAGTTGTATTAAACCGCAAGCAAACGTTTGGCTTTAACGCCCCGCGAACGATACAGCTCGCCTAGGTAGAATTTGACATATCTAGAAAAGAACCCCATGAATTTGATTAAAATTTTATCCGGATCTCGAAAAGGATCCGAGCATTTGATTCGCTATGTAAACCGCTCAAACCGGCTTTGGTCTTGCTTTTGCACATATTTCTGTAGGTTTTCAGCTTTAGTATATAGCAGTAGAGCAGCACGAAAGCCGTCGGAGACTTGAATCTCCGATACGGCCGCTGCAATGAAAATATCAAATTTACCAGAGTTGGTAAATTTGTTTGCAGTGGTAAACTTTTAGAATAGCAAAATTGACGATGTCGCTACACGCACCGACCGACCCATTTTTGTGAGGACCGTTGACCCGGTCCTAGAGAAGCGATAAATAAGGTCAAGCCCAGCCGCCGTGCAAAATTTCGTACAGAAAGGCTGGCAAATTAACGAGATATTGAAATTTATGGATTTTCAACCATAGAACCAACAACGAAATCTCGGGCGAAAACCCGGAATCCGAGTGATTTAGGAATACAGACGGAAAGAATTACGGTTAGTAAAATTGTTACGGTTGTCCCGGCCACCGGGGCCTCCGTTTACCGACTCTCTTTGTCGAGTAGAAATCGCCCCAAATACTAGTTCAATTTTACTACCAAGTATAGCTAGTTTTGTGAGCCTTTTCAAGTTAAAATAACTTAAGTTCTAGCACTTTTAGGATAGCGCCGATGACCGATGAGGCATCGCTACGCGTAGTTTTCGTTCTAGTTAAATTTATAGGTACATGAATACAATTTTAACTCCTGCCCCCATACCTCAAAGTTGGCATAAGTTTTATATAATGATAACGCACAGCCACTTTCTGGCATTAATTAATTGAACTAGGACAAATTTGTAGATTGTGTAGTAAGTTAGGATCTCGTTCGAATTTGGCCCTTAGCGCTGCTAAGTAACAATAACGACCGACTCGATCGTTCTAGTACACCATCCAACTTTATCAATTAAGTTGAATACGTAGTGAATTAGTACAGAAAATTCATCGAACACACCAAGTTTGTTAGGCTGTAGGAATTAAGAATGCTGCAGAAAGGCTCGTTACTCCGGCATAGGTTTTCCTATGTGCATGTTTTAATGTATCGCTTAGTGCCATTAGGATGAATCAACAATATAACTCTATAAAATTGGGAGCTGGACCCAATCGCATATCACTCTAATCATAGACATAACTCGCATAGTAAATTAAGACTATAATTTTGTATTAGGAAAATCTTAAAATTCAGTCCCAACCTTAGTCTACCGGGACCCACACGCGGCGGATTTGAGATAAGTCTACTTGATCATTTTGGCACCGTTATAGCCTATATTTGTAGACACGAAAAGTCTATTTTTGCAATTATTTAGATCATGGATTAGCCGTGATCTAAGACCGAATTCTGCCATTTTGCCATAGCGCTTGTGAAGTAATTTTGTGAGGAATTAAAACCGCAAATTTGTCAGTTATGTCCATACAACCTGCCGAAACTTTCATTTTCTATCACTCGAGAATTCATTTGATTTCATAGAAAACCAGAACCAAAATTAATTAGTAGGTCTATAAATCCTACTATCGAAAATTTCAAGGTCACTGTACGTAGCTATGTATGTGAGTAGGTAAATTTTGGACATTGTAACATTGTCGCATACTAGGAAAATTAACGAGTCGTACCAAGGATTGCCTCTTGAACTTACCGTTTTGTCAGTATATATACATATGTACTACTTCTCGCTTGTATCAATATTATGCCGTATATTAAACCAATCGCTACCAATGCTTACTTATCATGTACCATAGTCTCGTGATTAGGATGAGCAAGATGAAGTCCCGCGAAAGTCCCGTTGTACGCTTTGTCCCGCATAAGTCCCGTTGTACGCTTTGTCCCGCATACCTTGTTTCGTTTCCGCCTTTCGCTTACCTGAACCTGTGGTTTGTCGGAGTACCATCCTTTAATGTTAGCAATCGTAGTTCCGAGCAAGTAGTTAGTTCAATGGCGCCTCTTTTTATCGATAACTAACCGTATTACTTCCCGGTACTGGCTTTTGATTTGACCCACGGTTTTCATGAGTAAGGTAGGCACAGCTGTCATTAGAACAGGCTTCACAGTACACGCCGTGATTTGACTCAGCTGTGGGAGTTCCGTGAAAAAGGCGATGACTCCGCTACCCATTCTGTTCGACGCCCTGCTCATTCTCTTATTAGCGTACCATATCAGTGACATAGTGCCTATTGTATTCGCCCGCACAATATGTGTCTGTCTAAATCCCACTTTGGGACTCGTCAATAAATGCTCAGGTGAAACTCAAGTTGTTCAAGTGTTTTGCTGACCCGTAGTAGCGATAGGTATTCAAAGGGGTTTGAAATCCGTCACCCCAATCGACGACCCACGTTCAGGTTGGACACGCGCATCGAAGAAGCAAACCTTAGCGTGACTCGCCGATTACCTATAAGTGTGTTAATTATGTTATAGTGTAAGTACGATCGTACGACTCAATTAGGACAAGTTGCAGTCAAAATTACATCTCACGCTGAGCACCCAAAATAGGAAACTACACGCGCGAATCCGACGTTAAACGTCTAGGGATTTGTCGGACCCTAGTGGGGCCACTGGCTAAATTAAATAATTAACCGTTCGAGAAAGTGGGAATTAATCTCGATCAAACCTAAATACCTAAAATTTTACTCTTTCCGGGTTAAACGTGGATAGGGAATAGCGGTCTGGTCTCTTTGGCATGTGAGCAGGTGACGGAGCCAACCTCCCTGGGGACCTCAAAGGTAGTACCTCGTAGACTACGTGCGCAACCCGTCCGGCAGGATGAGAACACATCCTGTGAAGCGCTCCTGCGGCTGGCTAAGCTCCGTAATTTCTTGGGCCTGACCCGAATAATAGAAAGTTACCGAATACGTCCGCCCTTGAAGTAACGATAGCCGGGGTCGTATGGGCATTACGTTTGGGGAAGTACGTAATGCAGCAGCGTCACGTCGATTTTATTACATATACATTAAAATACAGTCTCGGTCAAAAATATGTACGATAACGATCGAAATCGAAATATATAGAAATTTCGTTTAATCGAAAATAATCGAAATTTTACAAATTTGAAATATATCTAGTTGCGCAAAAATCGAAAACTATCGAAAATTTCGTTTAATCGAGATCGATCGATTATTTCGCACTTAGTTCTGGCAGTGACTGCATGTTCATTAAGGAACCCATCCTAACCAGATCAATATTGGCCTTATGCCCCGGAAATTTATTTTCTTGTATTACTTTAGCGGAAACCTCCATCTACACTGCCCGATAATACTAGTCAAAACGAAACTTACAGTTTCAAACGTTTATTTTAGACAGAAAATAATAGTCACCACCGAGAACTCACATCCTGTGTCCATATTTTGCCAACGATTGTCAGCAATTTGCACAAACATTCGAGGCTCTCTTCGTCCGGCGATCTTTCGGTCAAACTGTGAACGCACGAGTGAACAATTTTTGACGTTAATAAATTAGTTTTAAAAAGTTCGCCGATAAATCTAAAACAAAAACTGACAACAATGCACGGTAAACAATTATTGCTCAGAGTTGGTTCCAACTTTCAGCTCAAATTTAAAAAGAAAAATCTGATTAACACTCGATTGTAGTTTGTAACAAACAAATGTGGCAAATCACGAACGAAGCTTCAAAAATTCTTTTACAGTATTTTGTTAAATTTTCAGCTCAAAATTGTTCATGACTTGTTCTTTGTTCTTACTGACTAAGTATATAATATTATGAGAAAAGTTTTGACCAGTGTTCACACTTTCAAGTTTACCAAAAATACTTTCAGTTTTCGAGCTGTGAATGCATCTTTAGATTCGAGCAAATCTGTGAAAACAACAAAAACCAAGCTGCTAAATTAAACCGTATATGTGTGATATACTTACTTATTTTTAATATACAGGGTTACATAACGTACCAATACTGTTCCTGGCTCCTCCAAACTTCCAAAATTTTACCTGGAGGGTCCCTCCCCCGGTTCGAAATTGTGGTAACAGAAAATAGCTGTGGAAAATTCTCACAGGACCCGGTTCATCTGAATCGTTCCCCCAGTTGAACTGGAAACCATAAAGTATTGTATCGGTCATAAAACGCAAAAAGCTGTGATTTAGCAACTGAATTGCCACTTACGTGAGATGGAGAAATTTTAGCAGACTCTATAATACAAAATAAATAGTCGACGCGTTCAATGCACCAATGGTGTAATTATGCAGCTCAATCCAGACATCTTTCTCAAGAACTGACATTTCCTCCATAGTATGTGGACCCCACTTTTCAATTCCCCCGTGTTCGGCCTCCCCACTAGTGTGAAATCTCCATGATCTATTGATGTTCATAAATTTCTGTTTTTGTACACTAAATATTTTAAAATATTAGTTACTTCAAATATTATACTAAGCGCCTAGGTCCGCGAATTCCCAACCACCGTGAAAATTATGGGACCTTAATAATTGTTAAAGGAGAAACAAAAAGAAAATCAAAAACAGAATCTTCATGCCTAGCTTTTTCATAAATTACTATTATAGTAGCCGCCACAATATTATAATGCAGAGCTCGTTTGGACTGTCTGCGTCGCCAACTTCAGCTTGGAGATAACCAAAAGTAGTAAAAGGCACAACTAGGTTATATCTTTGCGCCAAAACATCATAATGGGTTATGCTTATTTTCAATAAATCTGTGGATTTGGTACAAAAATTTTATATTTTTCTCTAGTTTAGTGCATTAAAAGACAAGCTGCTGGGAAAACGTTTTAAACTGGGCTCTCCAAATTGGGGGGCCCTGGCATTTTTCGGTTCCCCTCATTCAGAACAGGTGCCCCGGGTTCATGTCCCCTGGCAAAATTTTGAAAAACCCTCCGGTTCACCGCCTCTTAAATTATTTTTTTGTTTCCAATCGGTCTAAAGTACAAAAAAATTGATCAAAATTTGACTATATTTTGGCGCTAAAATATCATAATGGGTCATGTTTCGTTTCAATGAAGCTGTGGATTTGGTACTAAAATTTTGTATTTTTCCCGAACTAAAGGCCAAGCGGTAGGTGAGATTAACGTCGTTTTAGAGCATGACAATGTTTGTACCATTGAAAGTGGTTGATAATATTGAAATATGCTGCAGATACAACAAAATTTTGTTGCTCGGAACCATACTTAAATTTCCACGGAGAAAGGTTGTGGTGCGCCCAATGTTAACCAGACTTTTCGGAGCGCTGTAGACAAGTCATAAATAGTGGTACTGAACAATCTTATTCCCTGAAGGCCCGGAATTAGTGTAACAAAACTATGTTATATTCACACTTTCCAGCAGAAACCACCAAGAAGCAGAGAAGTGGTATTATAAGAGTCACGGTTCCCACCTCAAAAGAACTAGCACTCACGGGAAAAACTGGCACCAAACAAAAATTTTTCCAGAAACTAATGACTGAGGTCACACATCAGGGGAGACATTTAACTTTGTCTTGAAATTTGTGAAACTCAAGCTTTCGCTGTGATCGTTTGATCAGTACAAATCACCCGCTAAGTATGTAATAAAACATCTTAAATCTAATGTTATATCTTATTGCTGAGAACAATTCAGATGCCGTCGCAAGACTTAAAAATTACGACTTAGCGCAGTGCTGTACCTAGATTTGATCGAGCAAAAGCAGAGTTCTTTTCTTCAGAAAATTGACTTCAAAACCTTTACGAACTCCAATGTTTTACCTAATATTTCCCAAAGTACGGCGTTTTTCTTTTGCACAAAGCATCTCCAGAGCATCCTCGCGTTCACGTTTCTCTTTGGGGTCCTATAATTCAAAACACACAATTCTGACAATAATTATGCGTCGTTCACGAAGAAGTGAGTGCATCAACTACACATGTGTAAACATGCTTTAGACACACGCATTGCTATGACGACTGCACGGTAACTCTTATGTTAGTTATTACCATTACACGCTTAATGCAAGGTCTGTTAGTACTCTTGCACGACCAGTGAAAGATTGGTGACTGCCATTGCACATTACCACTCCTTTACACACTAATATTGGGCCCAAGAATTACCCTTTAGAAAATCCTCCGGTTACAAGATGATTCCTTCTGCAGCATTTATAATTTTATTCATTGTACACACGATCAAACTGTATACGTGTCGGTTCCGGCAAGAAACTGCAAAGTGCTACAATTGTATAATGCATTCTACCGTGTAAGATTTACAAGCAAATGACAACCAATTTGTATAGTTCAACGCTTTTTGAAGATTCTCACTCGCTGCCCTTGCTTCGTTTAATTTGAAATTTATGAATTTCCAAGTTATTTCAGCTTCGGAAGCTAAAAACACAACTTACACCGGAAAGAATTAGTGTATAGGGTTCAATGTTTACATTCAGTATGGTAAGAAGTCGATTATGGTTCATTCTACTAAGACACTTTCGGCTTTTCTGTATTATCGACCGCGGCACGTCGCGGTCATTTTATCTCGTACCCCACCCCAGGTTTATGACTCACATGGCGGGTCATAAACGTGACGATTCCACCAGTTCTCCTGGTACGACTATCATGGACTCTTGGTATGGTTAAAGGGCCCATTTCTCAATAAACTTGATTTTGTGGCGTCGCACAGTGGAAAACTAAAGTTAAGGTGATTTGTAGATAGAGATTTAGTTTATAACCTATCCATCCAAAACAGCCATGTTTTAGCATCATTTTGCCAAAAATATAGGTTTCTAACTACAGCAACGACATCAAATCACAAAAAATGTGACATGAGGAATTATTTCACACAAAAATTCAAGTATAAAATCTCAGAAGCGGGAGTAGCTAAAAATTTAATTGGTCGGCGGAATGGTTTACGGGTTTGGCGCTGTTCGTTAAAGAGGTACCACTTAACGCCCGTATAAGCCTGGCTATTTTTGCGAATGTGGTCGGGACTATTTTAGACTATCACAGAATTGAGTGAACACGACTGCTTCTCTATAAAATGAAATGTATAGATCTATTGTCGATTGTCCATTTGCAGTGGAACCACGATCCATGAGGACGTGCCGCTCAACAGTAACGGGATGGTTAGTCGTAGTCGATGTCGGACAGAACATACTTCAGCTGCCGTCTGAACGTTAAAGTTGTTAACTCGCTAGACCGAAGAGCTGACGGGATATCATTCCAAATGGCCGACGCAAAACATTCAAAACTGTTATCCGCTCGTATTGGAACTTGGAGCTCTTGTTGTTTAGAGAAACGTTGACTATTATATATATATACAGGTGGCCAGGGCAATATTATACACTTTAAAGTAGTCAGGGCAAATTGCCTTGAAGAGATTTACGGAAGAGGCAGGAAACGTTGAAAATGATTTGCTGCTTGACAGGGAACGCAATACATGGGTAATATAATCTCGACACTGAGCTAACGGTACAAGTCGCGCAGCAGTATTCAGTGTTCTCGTCAAATACTTGATTGTGGAGTCGGGTAATCGACAGAACAGAGAGTCGCAATAGTAAATATAGAACAGAACAAATTCTCTATTCATTGTTTGGGCGGTCGTCCAGGTTAAGGGAGGTCGCAGACTCCTTAGTTCTGATGATGTTTTGCTGACTTCAGTGACATGAAGCCTGGACGATAATTCCACGTCAATTACAACACCGGAAAATTTGGAAAGAGCGGGCAAAATTAACTTGTGGGGGTTAGGGTATTAGAATATTAAGCCAAGCTTTACACAAGAATTTCCCAAAAAAACCTATATAACCCTCAAAATTCCAAAAATAAAACAATGCTAAACAAAATATCGGAGGTTATAGCTGAAACAGGGCGACCCCGATCTGTTTTGTTAGTGAGAGATGACACGGGATCCGGAGACAATGGGAGCTGTAGCTGAAAAACGTTGGCCCCTTCCCGGATTTCCACCTCCCCATATCCGAAGAGAGCCCGAAATCCAGCCAACACACTAACAACTAATACAATTTAAATAAAAGATATTTTTTCGTATTTCTTGTGTAAAGCCTTTAGCGTGTATGTACCCTCCTTTTAACACCGGACCAGAACACAAATTTCGATTGTCTCGTGCTGCAAGAAGCTATTTTGGTTAAAAATGCTGCTGCTCTAGCAAAATCTATACGATTTAAATTCGAACTAGTCGGACTTTCACCCCAACAAACATAAAACCGAATAGCTTACCGTAATTTCAGCAAATTGTTCAGCTTCAACACAAATCGAATATTCTAATTTTCGATCAAATTCGGCTTGACACTTTTGTAGCAAAATATTACGGAACGTAGAGTGATATTGTGAATTTGATGAAACTTGATTCTAGAATCCGAAGCAATGTCTTAGAGTAAAAAAATGACGGTTTTAACACGATGTTATGAATTTGATGAAACTGGATTCTAGAAGCAAAGGCAATGTCTTCACGCAAAACATGCCGGCTTGACACTTTTGTAGCAGAACATTTCGGAATATAGAGCGATTTGGTGAACTTAATGAAACTTGATTCTAGAATCAGCAGTGTAACAGATCCGTGTACGCGATAGATTTATTCCCATCACAGTGTACTGGGCAATATTATAGAACCCTAAGCCTATATTCGCTATAGAGATCCGCACCCAAAATCAATTGTTTTGAGCAAAATCCAAGTCCCCTTATCCCGAGCGAGTATGTGCGTGTGTGTGATCGAGTATAAATTGAATGAGTACTTGTGACCTTAATGATTCCGGCACTATATATATTTGAGTTATATTTGTAGCATCCATTATTATCTTGACAAAGTTATAATTGCATTAACCAAGTTATGTTTGTACGATTTATTATTATGAGCAATTGTTCTAATTGTATGACTTATTGTTACCATCACATGCAGTGATTGCAGTAATTGTATGATTTATCATTGTAATCATATCGTTAGAACAATTATTAGTCGAGTACTTGATTTATCCCTATGACTTATTGTTACCATCACATGCAGTGATTGCAGTAATTGTTTGATTTATCATTGTAATCATATCGTTAGAACAATATTAGTCGAGTACTTGATTTATCCCTATGACTTATTGTTACCATCACATGCAGTGATTGCAGTAATTGTTTGATTTATCATTGTAATCATATCGTTAGAACAATATTAGTCGAGTACTTGATTTATCCCTATGACTTATTGTTACCATCACATGCAGTGATTGTATGATTTATCATTGTAATCATATCGTTAGAACAATATTAGTCGAGTACTTGATTTATCCCTATGACTTATTGTTACCATCACATGCAGTGATTGCAGTAATTGTTTGATTTATCATTGTAATCATATCATTAGAACAATTATTAGTCGAGTACTTGATTTATCCCTATGACTTATTGTTACCATCACATGCAGTGATTGCAGTAATTGTATGATTTATCATTGTAATCATATCGTTAGAACAATTATTAGTCGAGTACTTGATTTATCCCTATGACTTATTGTTACCATCACATGCAGTGATTGCAGTAATTGTTTGATTTATCATTGTAATCATATCGTTAGAACAATATTAGTCGAGTACTTGATTTATCCCTATGACTTATTGTTACCATCACATGCAGTGATTGCAGTAATTGTTTGATTTATCATTGTAATCATATCGTTAGAACAATTATTAGTCGAGTACTTGATTTATCCCTATGACTTATTGTTACCATCACATGCAGTGATTGCAGTAATTGTATGATTTATCATTGTAATCATATCGTTAGAACAATATTAGTCGAGTATAGTGCTGCGTGAAAAAAAAGCCAGCAAATATGTTTTTGTGTATATATATGGTCACAGTACAATCATATCACTGATCTACGTAAATGTGAAGGAGGCTGCTTCCAGACATGTATCACGATATAAAATTCTCCGCGCCACGCCTTCCGTGAAGAGCGCTACGAGCGGCCAAAGTGATCGGAAAAATAAACCAAATGTCGGAAGAAAAAACCAAACGTCGGAAAAAATAACCATTTTCCAAAAAATCATTTTAAACCGTGAAAATATGGTTTTTTGGACGCTACCAGCGCTCTTAGAGCCTAAAGCATTCCTATGAGCTCAATAATAAAAAATAGGTAATGATATTATACTACACTTACATCATCAATGTCCGCATCAGCTCCAACTGGACTTCACGTGAGTTGTTTTTCACTGTCCTGATATTCCGAAGTGGCGGTAAATTAACAGCATCGGGCTGCAGCAATAAAAATGTTGCGATGAGATGTGATACACAGATGTGAGACAGGTAAGTCCGTATGATGACTGCAGCTTTGATGCCGAAGTGTGACGAAAAAATGGATATGCATAGTCATGAGTTCAAAATATAATTCTGTAGATGTGGCGATATAGTTGCCGGGAAACATATTTACACAAAATGTCACTGCTATCAGCTTAGTAAAATTATCTAATTATGTAAATCTATACTTTGCTATCTATATTATATATACGATATATTTAACTCAATATATTATTGATATTACTGTTTAAATTTATATATTTATTAACTAATACTAATTGTTTAATTAACATTGTTTAAATTAATAGCATGCTTAGCATAGGGAAAGAAGCCGCATACGGTTATATCTGCGGCTCATTTCCTGCTTTTCCACGCCTGTTATCTGTATCCCGCCTTTGACGACTGCCGGCACAATGGGACCATAGTAGACGTAACGAAGGTGGACAGTTTCTTCATCTTCCGGTTTTCGGGTGAAACGATTATCGCTGACGTAACGATAAAACTCAAAGGTTGCGTTGATACCATCATCGATGGACTTCAACCGACCCAAGTACCAGGTGCGATCGTAAGCAACTGCGTAGTATTTGCTGATGTAATCGTCTGGCTTCTTTACCATAGCTTCTCGAGTTGCTTTTAGTGTGGCGACCATTTTCTGCTTTTCGATCTCCAAAGTATCCACCTTGTCTCCAATCTCTTCGTTATCGTCGTTATTTTCCCCACTACCACTGCCATTACTTCCGCTGCTATCATCACTGTCATTTTCGTCCTCAAATTCACTCTCGCTTTCACTGCTATCATCATCTGCTGCGCGCTTTCGCTTGCGCCTCGACGGAGCGTCGTGAATTGCAGGAGTCCTCCGAACCTTCTTGGACGCGGTCGCCTCCACGGCTTTTGAAGCTGCTGCAATAGCTTCATCAGTAATGATGCAGCCGTCCATCTTCACTCGCTTTTGCCGCTTTTTGGCACCAGTTGGCGTCTTGGAGCCAATTTTTGACATCCATAGTGTCTGAAGTGGAGTTGGAGGCGATATAGTGCTGCTTGAGCTGGGGCTTAATGCGGCAAGGTTGCTAAGAGCTGGTGAATCGGCTGGAATATAAATCCATTGGCCCCCAGGTGCTGCTCCAGGTGGTGTATTCTTTGGGACGTCTCCAGGCGACTGCAATCCACCAGTACTGGACGACGGCTGTGCGTCCATTTCTCCGATTTGATCGGCAGCATGCGTTTCTTGAAGATCGGCAACGACGGCGGCATCGTCGTCAGCCTGCTCATCCATATTATCAGGGCGGCCCGCGGCAATCCACCTATTGTACTTGGAAACAAGCGTTGGATCAAACTTCGACCGATCGTATGGCCATATGCCTACGGTTCGGAATCCGGAGACAATATTGTCCTTCGTCATACCCTTGGGCCAAATGACAGACAGATTGTCGACAAATTGCCTTTTAGTCATAGCACCAGGGGGCCATCCGTTTTGGAAAATGCGTTCATTAAGGCGGTCCGCCCAACAGGCCTTCAATGGCCCAAAGACAGTCTTGTCGAGGGGTTGCAGCTTTGTCGTAGTGTGCGATGGAAGTTTGTAGAGCGTGATGTTTTCCTCTATAGCTTTGTTGACGGTATCAGGGCTCAAATGCGAAAGGTGGCCGTCAAAGATGAGTAGGAGTGGACGCCTAGTAACGATGCCACAGAATGCACAGAACCAGTCGTGAAACACCGATGTAGTCATCCAACCCGATTTACTCAAGCCGTACCGCGTCCCTAAACAAAAAAACTTGATATTGCCAAACATACCCTAACAGAAACCACAATTTCAAAATTTGCATATGTCTAGCAGCCTGATGTTTGTCACCCTATACCGGCTTATACAGAGTAGCTAGCTCAAATCTGTTGGCACACTAGTGATAGCGCTATAACCATACCAAGTTCAAACCACTACAGCTCGTGGTTAGCGAGCTACAGGTTAAATTATTTTGGTACTTTTTCGCCATTTTTGCATTATATGAATTTTAGCAATTAGCCATGTAACCCCTAATAAAAAACAAATATCAAAACCAGGTAAAAACAACCATAGCTAACTTATTTGTTGGCAAAATTGAGCGTTTTGGAGTTCATTTCACACCTCAAGATATCGGAAATGGTAAAATAGGCTGTAATGAGTGCTAAATGCAACTTTTCACACCAAAACCAATCTACGCC
>JASANE010012155.1:0-29844 GCA_030248225.1 Trileptium ribeirensis | reverse complement strand
GCTCAAAGTGAATTTGAAAAGGACTTGTATAAGTTATTGAACAATGCTGTTTTCGGGAAGACTATGGAAAATGTTCGTAATTACATTGATGTCAAACTTGTTACCTGTGAATACAAGTACACGAAATTAGTTGCAAACCCTCGTTATCAAATGTCGTCAGTGTTTAACGAGCATCTAGTTGCAGTGAAAATGTCGCGACCCACTGTATACCTCTGTAAACCGATTTATGTTGGCTTCAGTATACTTGATATCTCCAAAATATTAATGTATGAGTTTCATTATACATATATGAAACACTTTTACGGTGATAAATGTAAACTACTTTTCACCGATACTGATTCTCTATGCTATGTTGTTGAAACACCAGACATTTATGCTGACATGTTGATAAACCAGGAATTCTTTGATACAAGCGAATATCCTTTGGATCATCCTTTATTTTCAAAAAATAATCAAAAGGTTTTAGGTACAATGAAGGATGAAACAAAGGGTATCCCTATAAAAGAATTTGTTGGCATTCGTTCAAAAATGTACAGCATAAAGTGTGGTGATGATTTTGAAAAGAAGCGTGCTAAGGGTGTGAAGAAGTCTGTTGTTAGTAATGTTCTTCGTCATCAAAATTATAAAAATATATTGTTCCAAAAATCGAGTCGTCGTGATAAGATGAATATGATAAGGTCCTCCAAACATGTTATTCATACAGTTAAGCAGAGTAAAGTCAGTCTTAGCGCTTATGATGACAAGCGATATATTTTTCGTGATGGTATTGAGTCTTTGGCGTATGGACATTGCGATGTTCCGTTTCTTGATCTGTTGAATGACATGTGTAAATCTTAAAACGATAAAACTCAGGTAATTAATGGTAGTCAATTTACTGATGCAATGATGTGTACGTAAAAGTTATCGCTGCAGGATAGTTTGTTAGGAGAAGACACAATGTCGATATTTGCAGAAAAATTCAATTAGTTAATGGTTATGATTTGTTTTAGTCTGATCATTGAGCTGATTCTCATGCTTCTACAAATGTTTTGTTGCATTTATAGGAAACTATTTTGTTAATCATGGGTTGTACTCAGTCGTCTTATCAGTATTCGGATGTGTTAGAGTTTGTATACAAGCACTATTTGTTAGCGGAGATTGGATACTGGAGAGCTAAGAATAATGAGTTTTATAAACTATATCGTGCAAGTGGATTAAATTTCCACAGACCATCAGATTATGAGTGGATTCTGGAACAATTGACACAGCAAAGGGAGCACGTGATTCTTGCGGTTGAGTATATAGTGAAAAAGCTACGGTATGGAGATTCGTTTGCGGTAGCAATGTTCAAGTTATCAGTAAAACACCGGGAAATTTATGCAGCTCATTCTGCTTACATTGCTAAACTCTTTAGTTGTTGCGACATTTATGATTAACTGTCATGTTAAAGTTTAGTCTTGGATAAATGACGTACTGTGTTTGTGAAAATAAGTAGTTTGTAGCGGTGATATTTTATAAAATAAAAATAGTTTGAAACCTTCTGTGATAAAACTTAAACGAAAACTGAATTCGATTTTTAAATCCAAAATATTTAGCATAATCCCGTCTTTTTTGTTTTGAATCCAAAATATTTAGTATAATCCCGTCTTTTTGTCAAATCGAATGCTTTCTGCATTGTAAAATTCAGATGCGTGCAAAAAATCACTGCAAAATGTGTGTAAACTTATAAGTGTCTAAGCATTTGTTCCTGGCAAATTTTTTGAATCATTAAAATCTGCTTTAAATCCACCTGAAGAGTCCCTTAGGCAAGGACGAAACCCAATGACATTTTCGTAAGGTCATTTGTGGAGTATAAACTTTTTCACAAACTCCGCACGGTCCATTTTGCCGGACCGGGGTCGTGGTAGCCTAAATTATGCTTAAAAAGAGCTATATATTTCTTTTTCCTTCATTGATAATGGATAATGAATTGCGCAAACTGTATGTAAATACCTCAAGTGTTGCAGGGTATTCTACTCCTGCAAAATTGTTTAGAGAAGCTAAAAATAATGGATTGAATGTATCGCTAGATCAAGTAAGGAACTGGTTAAAGTCACAAGAGTCATACACTTTACACAAACCTAGGCGAATTCGGTTTCGAAGACGAAAAACCGTCGTTAAAGGTATAAATGATTTATATCAAGCAGATTTAGCAGATGTTTCAAATATCGCTACGTTTAATTCAGGCTTCAAATATTTATTGGTTATAATTGACTGTTTCACTAAATTTGCGCGAGTCATTCCAGTTGAAAACAAAACAGCATCTGCAATACTTGTAGCACTGAAAACAATTTTTGAAAATGTACAACCAAGAAATTTTCAAACTGATAATGGAAAAGAATTTGTAAATAGTCTGGTGTATAATTATTGTAAGTCTAGAAACATTAATATTTATACAACCAAGAACAAAGAAACCAAAGCGAGTATTGCGGAAAGGTTTATTAGAACTCTAAAAAGCAAAATTTACAAATACTTAACACACAACAACACAAAGAAGTACATTGATGAACTAGATAACATAGTAAATAGTTATAACAATACCAAGAACAGATATGGCTTCATTCCTAGCGAAGTTAATGAAGATAATGAGGACGATATTAGAAAAAAACTTTTCCCAGCTAAAGATATAGAAATCCGATTTAAGTTCCGAATAGGTGATGTGGTCCGCATAAGTAAAGAAAGATTATCGTTTGAACGAGGTTTTAACCAACTTTGGTCACGTGAAGTATTTACAGTAAGCAAGCAGCTTCCGTTTGATCCACCAGTTTATGAGGTTACTGATGCAAATGGAGATGTTATTCTTGGACGGTTTTATAATCAGGAACTTCAAAGCGTAATCGTGAGAGACGACATTTATAAAATTGAAAAAATTTTAAGTAAACGGAAAGGTAGGCATGGTACTGAGTACCTTGTGAAATGGTTAGGTTATCCAAAGTCGATGAATTCATGGGTTAATGAAATTGATTTATACCCATTGTGAATTTTTTTACAGCTCTAGTTCGCATACTTTATTTTGCTAAACCATACCCTCATTCCCACCTCCACCCACCAAAATTACTACTCAAACACAACAAAACGCACTACCCTCACCCCCGCGCATATTCCAACCTCCAACCAACACTCTCCACCTCCACCCAACTCTCTCCACCTCCGCCTCCATCCCCCTCTCTACCCAACACTCTCCTCCTTCACCTTCATTCCCGCCTCTACCCACCAAAATTACTACTCACACCCAACAAAAAACAGTACCTTCACTCCCCACGCATATTCCCACCTCCAACCAACTCTCTCCACCTCAATTCCCACCTCCACCCAACTCTCTCCACCTCCGCCTCCATTCCCACCTCTACCCTACACTCTCCTCCTTCACCTTCATTCCCGCCTCTACCCCCCTCACGACCTCATATACACCCAAATTGTTTCCATAACAGATCAGTCTGAGTTTGTGCTTTGTTGAGTTGGTTGTTTTCAAGTTCGCTCTTTGTTTCTTTTCGCGTACTCATTGTTGGTTTCTACTATTAGGGAAATTATACGCTGGAAAACTGTGTTGTTTTTGTAGACTTTGGGTTGTATTTTAAAACAGGGGAGTATTTTGCTGATTTAGAAGTAAAGGTTGCTAAACACATGACTATATTTTGGTGATTTTAGGAGCATAGTGTGATAAAAACAGGGAACATTTTGCAGATTTAGGGGTACAGTTAAGGGTACACATGAGTGCATTTGAACCATTTTAGGGGTACAGTTTGGTACAAAACGGGGGTACATTGTGCTATTTAGGAGTAAGGTTTACTAAAACAAGGGTACACTTGAGTACAGTTGAACGATTTTAAGGGTACAGTTTGATGTAAAACGGGGGTACAGATAAGGGTACACATGAGTACACTTGAACGATTTTACGGGTACAGTTTGGTACACAGCGGGAGGTACAGATAAGGGTACATATGGGTACAATTTGACGAATTTTGGGGTACAGTTTTTAAAAACAGGGTATATTGTGTTATTTAGAAGTAAAACAAAAGGGTACATATAAGTAGAATTTAACCATTATAGGATACATTTGGCAAAACGCGGTCACATTTTGCTGATAGTTTGGTGAAACAAAGGCAGAATTTGGGTTGATTTAGGGGCACAATTTGGTTAAACGATTATATTTTGATAAAAAATTTTGCTGGATTAGATACATTTTAGTAAAAAAATACGACTGAATTTTATCTGAAGAAGATTTAGCAGCGAAACCCTTAAAAAGGAAAAATGTCCTTAACTCCTTTAAAAATGGATTATGTATGCGATAAATGCTTTCGTGCTTATACTTCTCGTCAGCATTTGCATCGACATAAAAAATCTTGTAGTACTATATCAAAACGCGAAGTTTCTCCTAGCAATCAAAACAACAACCGTGCTGCTGACCAAATTTTTTTACCGCTCGAATTACCCTTCACTTGTGTAGTTAGTGGACAAACAGGGTCTGGAAAAACTGAGTGGATTTCACGGTTACTGAGATGTAACTTTTTCGATAAATCTATAGGTAAAATTGTGATATGCTATAGTATATTTCAAGATGTTTACCAAAAGCTTGTTTCGGAAATACCGAATTTGGAGTTATACGAGGGAATACCTATTGAGTTTCCGGTTTCAGAGAATCACACTTTGTGTATACTTGATGATTTAATGCTGGAAGCTGCAAACGATAAAAAACTTGCAGCTGCTTTCTCAAAAATGAGGCATAATAGGCTAAGTACAATTTTTGTAACGCAAAACTTATACCATGATGGAAAATACATGAGAACTATCACAAGAAATAGTCAGTATATTGTTCTATTTCCGAATTTTCGAGATAGATCAATGATATACACGTTAAGTAGGCAGATGTATCCCACACGACCCAATTTTTTAGCTAGTGCATTTGAACAAGCTACTAAGTCACCATACGGGTATTTGTTTTTGGATTTGAAATCGAACACAGATGAAAATTTGAGGGTTCGCGAAAACATTTTTCCAGACGACAAACAAATGTATGTATACATATAAGTTCTTAAAAAGTACCGCACTTCTGTATAATAATGATAACTATGGCGGTAGAGACTAATTTAGTAGCTTTGAGGTTTTTGAAAGTTTCTAATTCCAGAATTGTGGTAGCAGTTATTAAACTGGCACCAGATTCGTTGATTAAGGCGTTCTCAGAAATTGCGTATAACTTACTGCCACGTAAAAAAAGCAAAATCCTTAAAAACATAGCAAACAAAAGAGTTTCGAATAAGAAAAAGAGAAAATTATTGAAACCTAAAATAGTGAAACAGTTGCTGACCTTTTTTGAGAAGAACTATGGCGCATAAAATGGCAGTTGTACCTGTAAGTTGGGTAGAAGCTATGAAAAATCCCAGTAGTAACGAAACCAAACCTGTTATCAATCAGGTTGACGTTTTCAATACTAGGGAAACGGAAACACGAAATTTATATGAAATGTTTCCTAAAAATTTAAGAAGTAAAGCTAAGCTTATGATTGAAAACATTAAAGGTTTAAAATTGGATGAAAATAACAGAGTCATTTACTCTAGAGGCAATGTTGGGTCCAATATTTTTGATCTCGTAAAGTATTTTGTATCAGATATAAATTTTTCTCCAGCAAGACCAATTGACTCTGAAGAATTTGAAAAACTTCTAACAAGTGTTCCCCTTTCGGCTTTCGGTAGAGGAAGACACAACAAAGCACCTAGTGCAAAATGGAAACGACTTTATTAATTGTATATTTTAGTTCGTAGATGTTTCTAACTAAAACTAACGTAATCATGGCTTCTAACAACAGAACACATCACACTAAATATTGTAATAGCACAACTGGTGAACGTCTTGTTTTGTTCAGATCAGGATGGAGCGTGTTTAGTAACTTTTATATTTGTAAAATATCAATTAATGGTACAACATATAATTGCGTCGAGCAGTGGTATCAAAGTGAGAAAGCTAGATACTTTAAAGATGAGGCATCGCTGACTGCAATAATGAAAGCTTATCGACCTTTTGATCAAAAACGTATTGGTAAAACAATATCAAACTTCAATTATGCAGATTGGGCAGATAAAGCGGTACAGGTAATGAAGATTGGACTTCAAGCAAAATTCGAACAACATCAATTCATACGCGCAGCAGTAATTGGAACTGAAACTGCTATTATAGCAGAGGCGTCTGAATTCGATAACTACTGGGGGATTGGCAAGAGCATTTACGACAAAGCGAGTTGTGACATTAAAGAGTGGACTGGCTTAAACAATCTTGGACGTTTGTGGATGGAAATTAGAGACAACTAACAATGAATCATCAGATTACAAATATGACAATTACAACGGATTTTGATTGTTCAGTTGACTTGGTATATTTATCTTATAGACTAAAAAATTTTGATTATAATTTACTGAGATTTAACGGGGGGATATGGAAGCTTAATCCCAGAGGAACATTACTTTTATTCAAAAATGGCAAAGCGGTTTTAGTGGGTATAAAATGTTTAGCAGAAGCTCAAGGAGCTTTTAATAATGTTTATAGATGTTTAGTTAAACTCGGCTATCCACTGTGTAGCAATTTTAAGTTTGAGGTGAAAAATGTTGTAGGTTTGCTAAAACTAGGATTTAGACTTGATTTACCTCAAGTTTACAATGAGTTACGAAGAGAGTATAGCGTAATGTACGAAACTGAGCTGCACAATAGTCTACACCTGAGATTGCACAGCTGTACCGCTTTAGTGTTCGTTACCGGCAATGTCGTTGTGACCGGTTGTAAAAGTGTTGATTTGTATAACGAATTAGTTATCACAATAAGCAATATCCTTAAAAAGTTCGAAAGATTAAAAAAATTAACTTAGCTATGGAGGTAGTTGTGATTTGTGATCTTAATGAGCAGAGAATCGAGTTTCCTACAGCGTTTTGCGCGAGTAGCGTAAAAGTTTTAGATCTCGAACTTCCGTCAAAATATTTTAATATTGGTAAAAATACTATAGAGCATTTTATCCAGAATTCATGGAAGCGTTTCGTACTCGAAAAAGGATTTTATACAAAGGATACTTTGTTTTCATTTCTCAATTTAGTCAGCAGTGACATTGAATTTACGATTGACAGTTGTTGTGATCGTGTTAATATCTACTGTTTAAACAATGCTGAACTAAAGTTAACACCAGAGCTTCAAAGTTTATTTGGTTTTGAAAAGCAGCATTTAAGAAACGGGAGACATATAGGAACAAAAGCATTGGATTTGACATATAAGAAACCGCAGTTTATTTTGTCTTCTTTTGTAAGGAACAGAATTGTGAACGGTAAAAGCAAACCACTTTTGCATGTAGTTTCTGACTTTGGTGTGAAAAATACAGTTAGTTTGAGTCTTAATAATTGTTTGTTTAAAACTTTGTCGTTTGAGGTTGTTGACTCTAACTTTAAACACGTAGAATTTTTCAAAAGTAGTAAAATGGTTATTCGCTTGTGGTTTTCATAAAGTCTTAAAAGGAATAAAAAAATTGTGTACATTTTAAAAAATGGCTTCAACACTTTGTTTCACTACACCGAGACTGCAACATGCAGTTTTGCTTGGAACTGTTTCGAGAAAAAAGAAAACCCGCAAACGAAGAATTCTTAAAAAGGATGGCAAAAGTAAAAAGACCAAAACGATTGGCAAAAGGCGAAAAGTCGCAAAACAGAAACGATGGCGCAAATAAACGCATGTGGTATAGATAAATTGAATTGGTCTGGCGGTCAATATGCTGTCCAACAATCAATTGGTTCTACTCAGTTAATTGAAATTGCTTGTGACACCACTCTTCCCAGTACCGATACCGACGATACCTTACGCTTTAAAATTAGCGAAAGTGCTTTTGATTTAATTGATATTTCTCAGATTTTTGCTTACATCGATTTTCAACTTTTAAAAGGTGACGGGAAACCGATAACAGATATTACTTTGAAATTAGCTCCGTGCAATTTGTTTGGATATGCGCTGTTCTCGTCAGTTGAACTGAAAATTAACGGGGAACCTATAACGTTCAACCAAAAACATTATCCTTGGATGGTATATGTTTTGTATTTGTTGCACATGAATGAGCACCAAAGAAAACAGTATTTGGAGGGAAGTCTGTACGCTGCTGACGGCGAGTATCTTTTCGATAGTTTCGACGACAATCCAGGTGCAGTCACTAGACAAGCATGTATAGTCAACTCTAAAAAATGTGAGCTTTATTTTCCAATAATAACAGATGCAAGTTTATTACCACGATATCTCCCATCTAAATCAAGGCTTGAGCTGGAGTTTACTAGAAGCGTACCTTCTCTAATTTTGCAGTATGAAAAAAATTTAAAATTCTTAATTAGAATTAACGATTTCAAGCTATATGTTGCAAAATCTAAACTAACCAGACAGTCGTTGGAACATCAGGAAAGGCTTTTAAACGGAGCAGGTGCAAAATACCCTGCAATAAGGTATAAAATACAAACGCTGTCTGTAAACAAAGGTTTACAAAATGTAGACTGGACAATTTTTGAAGGTACATTACCGCGTAGGTTATATGTTTGGGGTATTACTCAGGAAGCTTATGGTGGTGAATATAAATCAAATTTATTTAAATTAAGCTAACCAGACATGGACTGCTTCACAGTATTCATGAACGATGATCCATTTCCTTGTAATGTACCATTACCTGCAAAAGCGTCTAATAACATTCGCGCTTGGTATAATACGCTGTATGCGCTAAACTATAGAAGTGATAACTTGAACTTAACACAGGAAGGATTTAGAACAGGAGGTGGGTACCAGGTATTTTGTGTAGATCTAAGTCGTGATCATAGCAGTGACTGTGATTACATTTCTAATCCTGCAGATGGACAAGTGAGACTTTCAATAGATTTTGCAAAAGTACTTGACAAAGCGATTGTAATTTTTGCAATGGGAGAATTTACTGCAGAGCTAAACATAAGCTCTAATAGAGAGGTTTATTGGAACAAAATTGCATAAAAGGATTACATCGTCCCGAGATTAATCGAATTTGCAATTATGGTTGAGAAAACTTTGGTTCCTTGTATTATTCTGCTTACAATAATTATTGTGCAAACCACGTTATTACTAACAAGTGGAAATTGTAGGGAGTGTGAACGATCTAATGTTACTGAAGTAGATACTGGACCCGCATTTAACGTTAAATGGATCAATAAAACCATGTCCAATCTCCACTTTGTGATTGTTTTAAAACCACCCCTTACTGTTGAATGGAGTTACCAAATGGTGTATCTCTTTAATGTATTTGACTACCTGTCCTCTAACTTGTCGCTTCCCTATAAGCATGGCATTATATTGGTTCGAGCAGTGAACCTATATCGTGGGTATACTCTTGAAAATTGTAATCTTAGCTCAAAGTTTGTATCCAAATTGCCGACATTCAATTTATCTCAGGTACTTTCTGACAAATTTATTAATATAAATATTTGTGAAACATGATTGTATTGTTACATGTAAATGATATTTCTTGAATAAAGAATGAAAAAAACTTAATGGTAGCCAGAAATCCATCTGACGATTCCCCTGGTCGGGATGAAAAGTTTTTATTCATTCTTTTTTACCTGTTTCGTCCTTGCCTAAGGGACTCATCAGTTAGCTTTACCGGCATGCTAAGACAGGTTTTTTGGTTTTATTTTTCAAAAACGATAATATGTACATTGCAACTGAGATTTTACTTTACTACAGAGTTCAACACAATACAATATTTTAAGCCTCTTGCACATCATCTTTATATCACTATCACAGTAACAAGTATCGTGCATACATCCACCAAGTGTAACGTGACCACCTTGTCCTGGTAAGTTCATTTTACATGCTTCACAATTGTCAACATAATATTTGCATAGCGTTGAAATAATTGTATCTGCTTTGTCTTGCAGTGTTAAACCGCTCTTTTCTTCGATTAACGTGATGCATTTGTGTCGTACGCGACGTCGAATTTCTTTAATATCTATGCCTGTGACTTGGTTGAACGCCCTCAAAAAGTTACCATTCATTAATTCAGATATGTTAGAGTCTGCATAGATTTCCATGTTCTCAAATATTGCTGTAACAATATAGTCCATTCGATCGTCATCGTCGACATGTGTTAGTTTGCAAGCCATTATGACGTGTGATACTGAATATGAGAGCAAGATATGACTCTCGACAAGTATATAATGAGCGAACCTAGGAACCGAGTGCACCTGAGACATCTCCACCCTGAGGACGGCTCCACCTCCTCGTGTGGAGGTGGTTGCACCTCTGGGGGCGGTTCCACCCCCAACCGGAGGTGAGGGTGGTTCCACCCCCAACCGGAGGCGGTTCCACCCCCCACCCGGAGGCGGTTCCACCCCCCAACCGGAGGCGGTTCCACCCCCCAACCGGAGGCGGTTCCAACCCCCAACCGGAGGTGGGGGCGGTTCCACCCCCAACCGGAGGCGGTTCCACCCCCCAACCGGAGGTGGGGGTGGGGGTGGTTCCAAAACCCCCATTTTTATACTACTGTAGTAAACTGTGTAGGTGTAGGCATTGTAGGAGACAGGTCACAATATCAAGTAGGACTGAGCGCTATTTGGAGACCTATCGATGAGCGAAAGTTTATATTGTTGTTTTTCATGGAGGTACTGACCTATGTTTGCCAAGTGCGCTAGTCTATTTAAGTAGTTTTTCAAGCACGAGTATAGCGATCATAGTATAGTGGCAATCCGCTTGATTATCGAACGCCGAAGTCATGGATAACTCGAACATCGTAAAGCGATACTGAGCATTGAGTATTATACTTTTTATATCATACTTGGTCGTACAATGGATAGTAAACTATATTACATATATACAGTCTATTGCTCAGTTAAAGAGTGCCAGACTTCACGGTTCTTTTACGCGACCTTGAAACTAGCATGTCTACCTTGTAGTATTGAAAACGCCTCAGGTAACAAGTGCTTCCTCATACTAGTCAAGGTATAGTGAACCCACATTTCAAAACCTGCCGGTATGTTCAAGAACCTTTACTGGCGCAACCCATGAACGATACCCTGTCTAGCCTTGTTTATTATTTATTATTCGTACTGCTACTGTGTGCTGGGATCGGATCTGCCTACATTTCTGAACGATGCTTATAACGGCTATATGAATTGATGTTACTGCTTGTAACAACATTGTTTACAGTTGCACGCGCAGTGTAACGACAATGAGGATTGCCGCACAATAGTGTAACCAGGAACAGTATCTTTGCATGTCAGCTGTTTCATAAAGAAACCTTAGTGGCTGAACGCTGGTGTAAGAACGATTTAGACAACGCCGATTCAGTGTGCTATTGTTGCACAATTTATCAAGTTATTAAATTTACATTCATGTCGAATAACTAGAATATTTCCTGCATCTAACCTTGCACTTTAAACTAGGATGTTTTCCATGTTGAGTGTCTCATTATGGTTTGACATGGTGCGTTCAGATCCAGCAATATTATTTTATTTGCGATTTTCTCATCCGCCATTTTGACAATCAATACACACAGATAATTCTTTAAGGATGCTTGGGATGTCCAAAAACGACCATGTAATTTCAATCTATACCGCTGTAAAGGTACTGTAATCCGATGTGAATCATGTAAAATAATGCGTGCGCTTGACCTGACGCGCAATATACGTAATATACGCGTGCATGGTCGATTCTCAGACGGAATGTGAATACACCCAAATTCTCCTTGCGACCTATTTTTTTTGTTGTTCTTGATGCTTTCATTGCAAGGCAAAATTGTGATAAATTTATTTAGTCATTTTTTTGGAATAGCAGCTAAGGAGCATCGGTGCCTTGGTTTGGCGATAAAATTTCTTCCGCAAACTGAAAATTGGAAAAATATAAGTTACATAATCCAGCAAGAGACTGAGTTGTGAGATTAGAAGATAAACTGAAGATTGAATCCGTGGCTACCGAAAATATTAAGAAGACGTAGAAACGGACAGGCACAAGCAGACCAACACAACGCGCTTTGGGAAACCGAGAACTAGGAAACCGTAGAATTTGATTTGCGAGTGAGATCACTTTACCAAATGAAACTAAAAGTTGTAACCGGTATTTAGTTGAACATGTGACAAATATAGACTTATAGTTATCAAAATATATGTCCTAACACGTCATTTTTGTATTTATTTTTTTGACTTTAAGTCGTGCACCATGGCGCAATGCAACACATAAACATAGCAAGTGTTGTAAATTCATTAGCGTATAACATAAGTCAGTCGACCATCGTCACACATGACGGTTCGCTAAGAATAAATTTTTTTCGTTTTTTTTGTTAACGCACCGTAATCCAGAATTTCAGCATACACGGCCCATGTTCAAGGTCCGCCGTTTAAGGATGGTGCAAACAGTACCAGCGGATATGGGGTTGGGCAAGGGGATGCGCCTCGTGGCCTCAATTTTTTCAAATGTCCAAATTTTTTGGAATTCATAATCTTCCTCAACGTCGTACAAATCTTCCCTAATTTTTTCTAAATTTTTAACCTTTTTGTCAATATCCCCAACTGTTCCGTACAGCGTTGCCACCTTACTGGGATATACGTGGCCGTTGTAGTGTTATGCTGAAAGAACTGGCGAGCTTACTCACTTATGGACACACATGATATATCGTAGGTCCTTCAAATGGCCTTAATTTTTTGGAAATGAATCATGAAGGAAATGACATTCCACAAAAACTGAACACACATAAAGAATTGGCGCCGGTGCCTGTAACAGACTAAAATGTTAGGCTTGGGAGTCCTATCCTTCAGAGGGTAATTTCCCTCTACCGCTCTCTCATGGACATCTATGTACCAGATACTTTATTAGTTAGTCATTAGAAACTAAAATGTTCTAATCAGTCATAGATGTCAAAACATTACATGCGTTGGTCTCAATAATTGGTACACCAGCGTGCAGCTGCTAAGATTTACAACATCAGTGGAATTGATAGCAAGTATTAAATCACATTTATCGCTATTGCGCGCACGCACAGCATCATTCTGTTTAGACAACGAAAGCAATATAGCTTCGAACGCACAGCCAATATAATATTCTCACGAAAATGAGTTGTGTGAGGCGGAACATATCAAAGTTCTGAAAATGTATAAAAATTTAAAATATGTAAAACCAAATTTTCAGAACCAGAGGAAGCCAATAAAATATGTACAAATTGGAGTTACCGCGTTGTCAGGAAATTTCGTGTAATTTTGATCGAAAGTTCAAGGTGTCAGTAATTTGTCTCTCATTCGAGCCCGAACACTGACTTGCATATTTTCAATTCTAAAATAGTCATGGTGTTCATTCTGCATTTGATTCGAGCCAGACCAAAACTTTATGTCCCCTGCGCACTGAAGTTTTTTTCCGTGTCCGTATAAAAGCCAAAATTGAGCTATAGTAAAAGCAATACTCAGAATTTTCACTTCTTCGCGTAACATTTCGCTATAGGATGTTCTCAAAAATAGTGAAACTTTATATCCTGATTAATTCAAAGTTCCTCCTTCTTACTTGCGGTCTAATGCTTTAGTTGAAACGACAGCGGTTACCAAAACAAAGAACAACTATGTCCTGGTGTATTGTAATATTTCGGCGCAGAATTCGACTACAGCTGGACTTAAAACACAGCATAATAGGTTGGACTAATATAAATGTAAAAAAGCTTTCCTACTGCCTCAATTTGGATTCAAAGCTTCAGCATGCTAGCAATAATATTTATATTTCTAATGCGCAATCCGAATAGCAAATCTTCATAAAGCTTAAAGTTCTTTAGCAAAGGCCACATTAAAAACATGCGGACAATCCATCTTGACGTTTTTAAAAACTTGATAGTGTGGTAAGAGTCTAAGAGTCGAAACATTGGCCAAATACTATATTTTTATAACCAAAATTGCTGAAATTTTCAATTTTTATTTTATTTCGTTCTGAATCTAAAGCAAATATTTTAAACAGAAAACAACTCAAGTTACAAAATTCTCCGTTTTATTAAATTTTTTTCGCTCATATCAAAAATTTTACTTGTATCGATATGCTATATTTCAGTCTAGGAAGCCTGACTCCACCCTTCACCTGATAAATTAATTTCGTCTATCATTGAACAACCCGTTGCCGGAGCGATGAACCGAAGCCGAGCCATTTATGTTACAGTTGCGGTCGCTAGACTCAACTATGACGACGCAGTTGCTCAGATCCTTAAAGCTCCTCAGAACGCAAACGAATAACTACACGCAGCCAAAAGCACGCTACGCGACGAACAATGTCAATGCAATACATTGTATTGTGTATAGTTGCTTCAGAGCAACTACATGCGTTAATGGCTTCAAATTCTGTTCAAAATAAGGGCATATGTCAATAAGATACACATTGTAATATTTTACATGAGCATTCGTATAGCAAGGAAATAATAAAAGTATATAAGCTTCACTTACTAAAAGTGACATAACTCTTCTGTGCCTTCTGATATATTAAAATAAAATGCCTAGAGTGAATGTGTGGTCAAGATTTGCTCCCCAAGATTTTGCTTGTCGAACCAAAGGTAGCTACTATAAATTGCGCATGAAGCCAAACGGTCGCTATGCGTGAAAACTTGATGTATATTGCATAGCGTTAGTCCAAGCCAGCATTTGTGATTGCGACAATATTAGAGCCCAGCTCGGCTAGTACCTCTCATATTAATAGAACTGGCGTGGCTCGTAAAATGTCACATCAGCTGCGCCAGGATCGCCAAGCTGAACGTTATGGCCGGTGTGGGTTTGGGGCAAAATCTGGCCCTGTGCACACATTGTACGCATTAATATGTTTATATACTGCGGAGTGGGTTGCCCCTTGCATATAACCAACAACTATAACTATGAAAATTGAACTGAATTTAGTAGTTTTAATAGACATATTTTCCTTAATTTTATTACTTCTGCAAAGTCTGTGTAAATTTCCGCAGTAGAATATTTTATAAATAAAAATTTGTGCACCCCTGAAATCGGCTTTCCCCTCATGAATTGGGATTGCTGTCCCAAAAATGGCAGTCTGGCTACTTGCCTGCTCAATTTATCAAAACGAGTTAATTCCTGAAAAGAAGACTACGATTTGAGACGTAATGATCAATAACAAATGTACGACAGTAAAATGTACTAGGACCATTTCTGGCCCTAAGGGATCGCTGCTGGCCACCATTCCTCATCGTGATGCCTGGACAACTCCGGCTCCCGCGATTGCACGGTGAGCCACTAGTTAACCTAAAGGAACCGGTTAGTTTAGCAGGCTGCTTGCAGGTTTACCATGGTGTTCGGCCTGGCCACTATATTGGCCTACGCATCTAGCGGTATAAAGGACCCAATGAGGTAGGGTCATTCCCTAAGCCTGCTTACATGTATTTACGCTGACTCGGCTTTCCCTCATCTTCCTAGATTCTTTCTAGATCTAGTGTCCCTGTGTCTCGGGCTTACAAGCACGAGTCTGTTCTTAGGTACCCCGATCATCTTAGCCTGAATCCTACCTTAAGCATAACCCTTGAGTGACACCAGGTAGCTCATCCCAGGGTCCTTCATTTTGTCTAGATTTGGTTAAGGGAACGAAGGAATGAATGTTGTAGCCGGTGGTTTATGAACTGTCCCTTTTTATAACGCGATTATCCCTACATGAAGCCTCATCCCGTTGTTGAACTTAGCTGGATGATCCTGCTATTCTGGTGTTGGTCTGCCGTTTTCTTATGCTCTGTGACAAACTTGGGCTAAAATTTGCCTTCATCCGTTTCAAAAAAATTTAACGAAAATCCATATCGCTTAGATATCAAGTGATCACGCTAACATTTTATTCATTCCGGTAACAAGCACACCTTATATACATAGTTGAAGCAATGAAATATGTACACGAATAAACATAAGAGTACATGGTGGACCTACGAATGGAAATCCTATTTGATCCCATGTACAATAATTGATCTCGAGGCTGGGTGAGTAGCTAAAAGGATTTGCTGAAGCCGGGAAGACAATGCCGCGTTTCCTGAGTTCTGGATAACGTTGTCTGCCTTCTTTACTAGCTGATATTAAAAGTGGAGGGCCGACGATGGTTCCCAACCGCAGCTGCACGGCATGGTTGGGCACCGGAAAAACCAACAGAAAAAATGGTTTTTTCCGTTTTTTTCTGCCCCCCCAGAAAATAATGGAAAAAATATTTTAGTATTTTGGAGTCGAAAATAATTGGAAAACCGTTATGCACCAAAATATTACGCCCGTGAGCATTATTTGCACCCATTTAAACAGCCTTTACATTTCATGCGTATGATTTATATGGTAGAAATGGTAAAACTATACCTTTCAAGCATCAACTAAATTTATAATCTTAGCATAAGCATAATTTGCTTCTTTCACTGCATCGGAAACTTATGCCCGATGGCAAATTTAAAATAAATAGGCGCGGTACTGAATAGAGCATATTAAAGCAGTAAACTAGGCAGACACAGGCCTGGCACACATGCCCACGGTTGGATATGGGACGGGGGTTGGTTTCCCATAAAGTCAGCCCTCCGTCAAAGAAAAACCAAAAACCTTGGGGTAATACACTCATTGGTGTTATGCATCCCACTCCATGCACCGGTCTGTTTACCTGTGATAATTACCCACGGCCATGTATGGCATTTTTACCACGACGGGTCATAAACTAAATAAATCGGCAGTTGGATCGTAGACTTAAATTACATACTCTATTGTATTAATGCGCTTCCAGCATCACTTGGACGGTGGGTAGTTTTACTCAAGTTAGTAAGTTTACACATATGAAGTACCACTTTTAATTCGAACCAAATAATTATACGCACTCCGATCGATATAGACACCGTGTGGTTTTCACATCCCCTGCCCGTTGGAAAGATTGAAGTGCAGCTGCACTATGTGGTTGTAAATTCTACGTGACAACATTGCAGTTTTAGACTTTTTCAGTAATTAAGGCGTTTACAATCAACATCGGGATTCAATTTTGCATAAAACTGTGTTTTCTGCTATGTTTCTAACAGGATAACAAGTAAAAAGCTAATGGTAAAATTTGACTTTTTTCCGTTTTTTTCTGGAAAAAATCCGGTTTTTCCGGGACTTTTTTTCCGAAAAAAAACTAACCCTGTTGCACGGTGTGAGAATCCACGTCTGAAAATTTTGATTAACCATAGAAAGCGTGTTCCGATTACGATTTCACGACGGCAAAGCTTGACTACAAAGACGCGGTTTCAGTGAACATTCAATTAGAGTTCTACCAGGGTCGCACCTGACTCCATCTCTTTCCGCTTTTTGTGGTTCTTCAGCATCCTTTAGCCAAACTGCATTTACTTCAGATTCGTGGTCACTTGTGCAACTTTGGTTATTCCGTGATTGCCATGACATTCGTTTAACTCTAGGAATTTTGAAGAAAAGGGACTGAACCGTGAAACGTTTTGTACTTTTGCAGAACTTTGAAAATTGTCTTACCCGATGAAGCCTGTGTAGGGAGCTGGGGGAAAATAACGTTTGAAGGGTGGCGTGGCGACACGCCACTCCGCATAGGAATGGCCGGGTTCACCCAACCGAAGTTAGCTATCTCTCCAAGAAGCGACATGTCTCCCTACCGTGTCTGCACGGCGTGGAGCACTAGTCCAAGCTTTGTGTGGTGGTCCTGTACACTAGCCAAGAATCTCACCAGGGCACTTACTAGAATTTTTCAGCTCGTTTCGTCGGAGGCCACTTTTTGTTATCGGATTAAAATTTCTTCGCTCGACCCAGCTTGCAGCTGGCTACGTCTGCTTCGGATTCCAATTTCTAGGTCCACTATACCAAACGCCTTGTCTTTCCTTTTAGCCATTCGCTCTCTCGACCCCGGCGCCACCCCCGCATCACCAAATCATAGTGAACTTGAGAATTTCTCCGTTGACCCTAATTACGATTAAATAAATTTCGATCCGCCAGGGACACCATTGACAATGCTTAGTAGGGAGAGAGTGCGGTCGGTGGTCCCGCTCAATGCAAACTTGCCTGCTCGGATCCCGTATCCATGTAAACTTCCCCCTCGCCTTGTCTTTCTTGTTTTCCCAAGCCTATTGACATCACCTATTATTAAATTTTATCCACCCACCGAGAATTTTATAACAAAGTTTCTTCCCGATAATGGGGGAACCAGTCGAGTCGTGAGACGGATTAAGTTATAAGGGGTGAGGATTTTACCCTCGGGCACCTGCACTTGCGGCGTTCAAGTTGTGTGCAAAATGACTCTAAGTTGTCCAACAGTGTCATGAGGCGCTCACCGTTTCTGCATGTAGCTTTGCTAGACACTTCGGACAGCTAGAGAAGTCTTACGTGACTGCAAGGTTGTGCATGAACAGTTTGCGCTGACTATAAAGTATGTCCGATAATGCCTCCCCTGACTATAGCTGAAATGCGCCCAAATTTGAGTTTTTTTACTTTGGCGTCTGTCAATAATTATACATGTCCAAAATTTTAATCTTTGCCCAGTGTAGTGCTGCCAAAATTTGAATTTCCCGCATCGGAAACTTTTAAAATTTGAATTTCCGCCAGGATACTATAATCTTTTCTATATAGTCAATCTAGACTAGACAGATTATCCACAGAGCTACATACGGCTGCAAGGAAAAACGTATAGCTTGCTCGTGCTATAGAAATGTCCATTGAGTCAACTTTGATAGAAGAACAAGACTAAGTCAGGCTGCACCCAACTTGTGAACGAGTCATACGGGGGCGCAGTTCATCCTACGGACACTCCAGCAACCGCAAGAGCGGCCCCTTGCGAATTTAATTCAAAAGCTAGGCGAAACAGGTAAGGCTCTCCTACCGTGGCTGCACGAAGAGAGACCCATCTGGGTGAATCTGAAAGCTAAAAGAGAGAAACAAAAACTTATAATGAACAAAAATCCACAGCAAAGCACTACGGCTACAGCTCCAAATTTACAAGCCCGAACTCTAAAACGAAAAAACCGACTGGCTGGCTCCGACGCTGCATCGGGCTGTCTCTTTTTAAGCCCTGTCTAACTCCTGTTCGTGGCTTTCAAACCCCGGTCGTCCTGCAGTCTGCACACTGGAAAAGTCCTGCTATTCAAAATTTTAAAACAAAAATGGATTATGTATGTGTACACATAATGAAATATGGGGAAAACAATACTTCTCCTATCTATGTAAACAAGAAAACAGCGCTCACTAGAGCGGCGAACACACCAAGACCTGCCGCATACAAACGGTCAACAATATTGCTTGCTGTGGACAGTGGCCTAAACCTGCCAAAAGAGCACGTAAACAAAATAACCCTCGCGCTGTTCGGCGTATCATTTTATTTATAGCTGAATTTCCCAGCTCTTCAGGAGCTTATTTTATATTAGGATTTATTTAGGTTACTTGCAATTTTAGGCAAACCAAAACAGTAGATGGCCCGGAGCAGGGCTAGGGCCATGCTCTGGCAGACCGTCTACAAGACGAAATACAAATTCTAGTGTATCTCCCATTGTAGCCTGTAGAGGCCGTTCTAGGTGTTAAAAACGATTAGATTTTATGTCTCAAGTAGGTTAGACAGATCCTGAGGGTCGTGGGCGGCGCCGGTTTTGCGATCATATAGTCAGGATAAAAACGCGTGGAGGTGTGGAGACCCCAAGATCGGGGTGTTTTAGTTATTTTGCTGGTGATTCAGGGCTAATAAAAAAGAATGTTTAAACGCTTAAAGGGGTTCCTTAAGTACTTATGGCTAGGGGTTCGGTGAGACGAGATGTGTGTTTTTGAGGCCCTAGTGGGTCCTAATGATAAATTTGTTACCTCAAGTTGCCCTAATTGCATGATAAATCTAAAATTCGCATATTTAAATCGTTCTTCTGAGAACGATATTCCTTTCAGACACCGTGAATTTCTTTTCAGTTCTTTAGTTTCGGTTCCGCTAAATACCACCAAGCTATACACAACAAATTATCTTTACTCCTGCGTGCCAGGACCGGCTTGCCCAAGGTTATATCCCCCAAAAGTGTTTGCCCGAGTAGCTTTAAAGTTTTAAATTGTGAACGTTCTGCGCAAAGTATTATTGCAACAGGGCCGTTCCCGCCCCGTTACGAGTGTTTGCAGGATTCCCACACCCAAAATCGTACTGGAACACGCTGGCACCGGGTCACGTTCGTACATAAAGAATGCCGCATTTTAGCAGTAAAATTGTTCTGCATAAACATGTCATATTTTATCATTGAATCGTTGTAACAGTAAAATCGTTCTGTATAAAAATGTCATATTTTATCATTGAATCGTTTTAACCCTAAATCGTTTTGTATAAAAATATCATACTTTATCATTGAATCGTTTTAACCGTAAATCGTTTTGTATAAAAATGTCATACTTTGTCATTGCATCGTTTTAACCGTAGAACGTTTTGTATAAAAATATCACACTTTATCATTGAATCGTTTTAACCGTAAATCGTTTTGTATAAAAATATCATACTTTATCATTGAATCGTTTTAATCGTAAATCGTTTTGTACAAAAATATCGCACTTTATCATTGAATCGTTTTAACCGTAAATCGTTTTGTATAAAAGTATCATACTTTATCATAGAATCGTTTTAATCGTAATTCGTTTTTCAGTGGATAATTTGTTATGTACTGAATTCTCACCGGGACGAGTGTTACGAGTTGAACGAACTAAGGAAAACTAAGCTGCCTCAACCGATTCGTAAGACTGGACCTGGAGCCCCACACCGATGGAAAATGGAAATCACGCAGAATATTAACCAGCAGACACTATACGCTAAAATTTGGACGGTTATGACCGTCCGGCAATAGGAGGCCCCTGGCTGCACATTCAGGTTTAACAAGTTTACTAAGACAGAAATCAAGAATATTAAGTTTACTTAGTTTTAGCTGCATACTAAGCAATGGTCACGGGAAATCACACTTCGCAACCAACTAACTTTACACGTACGGTAGCTTTTGAGCTTACAAAGAACGACGGATACCAGGTTAATTTGCTGGCGCGCACCCGTCTAGGGCAGTATTATCCGGGGAACAACCGGAGCATGCTGGTAGAACATTCTGAGGACTATTGTTAGACACCAAAATCGCCCCGAACAACGCCTGAACCTCGCTTGTACCGTATAAAAACAACCGCTACATACGCTAAGTTGGGTTGTCGAAACAGAATCAGGACTATTACTTTCCATATATTTATAACATACCGTATATATATGTGTGCATGTGCCCCTTAGCCGATTGAGTACGATCTGAAGACCCCTGTGCCTGCTCGCACAACCGTGAACGTCCCTGTGCATAATTCAGGTAAAACCGCCCTTTTTCTTATGACCCCGCTGTAATATGTGACTGATGCAAGCCGCCACCCTGCCACATCCTCACTGGCCCACCCCATTCCTGAGCCGGTGCATGCGGCCCCTCGTTTTGTTCATAGTGACTAAGTGAGTCCAAGGACGTGCGCCGGACCCCCGTCCGAATCCCCGCTGACCCACCGTAGTCACTCAAAGGTGCCTAAATCTCTGTTGCCAACCACTAGTGGGTACAGATGATTCGAGATTTTTCTCTCGATTCCAAAATGAGCGAACCGTCCCTCATTGGGTTCGTCTCGACGAGACATCTCCAAAAATACCCGGCGGGTCACGGTCCGGCGACCCGTTAACCCGGGACAGCCGCCGAAACCGCCCCTACCGTAGCCGCTTCTCTCTCTAATCGTTGTAATTTTAGCACCATTTTCGTCCCTGCCGCTCCGGCAGCGATATAACCCCTCATTTAAATCGCCGTTTGACGGCGAGTCCAACGGTGTCCGGCGAGCGTCGCTCCGCCCAACCCTTACAACGGGAGAACCTGCCAAACCCCCCATACTAATATACGTCCGGACCCAGTCGTGGGTCCGGACCCAATAATACGTCTTCCCCCTCATATTTGGTACCGATCGACTCCACTCTTCGTCTTGGGACCGAATCTAACCCCAACCCCTCGCAAACACCCCGGGATTCCCCTTGTCCCGTTTCCCTTCCCACGCCCTCTTCGTGTCCTCGCTGTCCTTTTGTTTTCTTGTCCTCGTTCGCTCTCTAACAGACGCTTTTGGTCGGCCGTTTTTGTTGTTGTTGGTGTGTTGTGAGTATGTATTTATCCTGCGTGACATTTCGTTCGCTCAGGACGCCACTATGTCTAATGTGTCAAGTGTGTGTATTTGTATATGTGTATCCATGTGTGTGGACATATATGTTTATATATACTATATTGATATGTAACTATCATATATATATATGTATATATACTTAAGGACAGAAACCACATCGGACGGACGGGGACACCACATACAAAAAGCGATAAAATTTAAGAGTTTTACGGAAGGACAGAATACGGACGATTAGGACGAACGGGGGTGTCTTTAGGACCCTCCTGCGGACTCTAGGGGCCTTGGAGCAGGGTTCTGACCGGTTGGGAGCTCGTTGGTGTGTGCCCCGTCTCTGGCCTCGACACGGGCGTTTTCCCATCCTCGGCTTCTTCCTGGCGAGACTTTGAAACTTGGGCAGTCACATGAAATTTCAAATAATGCGGGATTCACGTTATAATGTCCCCACTAGTTGGAACTTATGTACCCCACCCTGTGGCAGGCACACCCTTCACAACACGGTGTCTTAAACACCCTCTACTTTTTGAATAAAAGTTCATAGGGTAGCTAACTAGCTGTTAGCGGTATTTTGGACGGCGTCAAGCACACCATATTAGTTTTACGTTTTTTATGGTATCGGCCATACTGTCGGGTGAATTCACCATATAGCCTACTGGGCACCTGCCTAGGACTGCACTGGATAGTTTCAAGTGCCACTTCCGAATTTATCTTGCATTCTACATTTTAGAGTCAAAATAAAATGTTTTCAATGATAAAAATTTTTATTCAGTAGTTTACAATATGCAAGTCACCATACTAATACTATACGGTGTCTGCAACACTGTCACTGCAGAATAGTAGGATTCCCGCGGCACTCTACTGCCAAAATGCAGTAGCTAAGGGTGTTCCTGACACCCTCATATTTTGTATATGGTATGGCTGTCGCTGTCACTGTCTTTACGGTAAATAGCCTACACTACAGGGAGACAAAAGTTCCAACTGGTGGGGACATTATAACATGAATCCCGCATAAGCTTGATTTTTCCTGATGTTTTACGATGTCCTCATGAGCGGGGGTTATCTTCCAAGTCAAATTTAGCTTAATTAGGAGGGCGGCAAGTCGAAAATCACAAAGGCAGAGTCGATCGCCGTCGAGTTGAGATGGGCTGGGAAGAACAGACATTTGAAAGATGAGCAGATTGTCACGCTAATTGGGGCTGAAGAAGGAAATTGCGTGACCCGAAAGTGGTCATTAGTGGTTCAAATTAAGCGGGGACCGGAAGCAGTTTAGGATCCGATTTCGCTGAACATCCGGCGATAAAGTACGGGAAATTGGGACTTCAGAATTTGGATTTCATGAGAAAATCGGGGCAAAAGTCGCAGATGGTCGACCTCCGACTACTCGGAGTGTTCACACTTGATGTTGGCAAATTTAATTGAAGCCGACTCTCCCTAAGGACATCTACGGCTTACGGTAGTTGTCAAATTTAAATTTTACGGAAGTGTGCCCAATTGGACGACGAGGGAAGACCCGAAAAAAGTGGGCGGACGACGAGGAACGACGATTAGGTAGCGACAAAATCGCCATCCCACAACATGGGCGAAAATTTTGAGGCGACGACCAACGCGTCGACTCGTCGAATCAGTTGGAGTTCAACAGCGCGGAGGTCGGTCGACTTTTCTGACCGGCTCCGACGCACTATTTTAATGTTTATAGTTTTCATGCAGCTCTGACTTTCTTTCGCTTTTCGTTTTTGCTTCGGATCGACTCGATGGACGAAAGATTTCCGCGTAGGTGTATACCTCGCGAAGGGGGTTCAGCTGGTGCTGCCCCAAGGATCAACGTTCGTAAGTATGAGGAAGGTCTAGCAATAGCAGGGGTTTAGTTTCCCTGTCAATTGAAGAGTAACAGGCCGTTCGTTTAGTCGCATTCTGAATGTAGCGCGCCCTCGCCCGTAGGAAGAAACATTCTCGTTCGGGTTTTAACTCACCCAGTCCCCACCGAAATGCTACACACATCCTTATCTGGAATCAATCACTAATATCGAGTTCCGACGTAGGAGAAGTTAAGCGATTCGGTATATGCCCGTACAGAGCACTGTGAGGACTAATCAACCAATTCGAAGTCTTTCTGACTCCCCGTGGTCTTAGGTAGGGCACAACAAAATGGACGCTTCTCGTCCAGGTTTTTACATGACGTGCTGCTTTTGAGTTAGGGTTGTCGAATATTCCTGAGCCGACCACGGTAAAATTTTCTTGAACGTGCATGCCACAGGAAAAAGGACTTGTTCAATAGTTTGCTACTATGGTTTCCAAATTTGTAGCGTAGTGGATTATTCAATGCTCATGCCGTGTTTGAGCTTGAACAGAAACGCAGATTAGGGACGGAGGACTAGCCTCTGTTGGGCTTTAGGAAGCGCTCAAAATTTCTTTTATTCCATTGAGTTAAGAAAATTTGGGGACACAAAAGATTGAACAAATTCTAGGCATTGAAGGTGTTTGCTGTTTACGCGGAACGTTGTCTAGGGGTCGTCTCGGTTTAATTGTTTCACCCTGGCTTCAGAGCGTTTAGACAAATTCGGTAGGCATCTCATTTAAACACAAATTCCGTTAGGACGACTGACCGGCGAAACAGCAAATGACCATCCTGACCTCTTTATGATCAAAAAACTGTGCTGGAGGAACAGGGCCCCCAGCCGACCCCATCTGGTGACGCGAATGTTCCGTTTTGTGGTGATACACCAGTTTCAAGCCCTAAAAGACTACTTTAATAAAACAACTAAGTTTACCGGTGTTCACCATTGTACAATGACATGGTCTTCTCTCGAGACCTATGCCCAAAATGAACTTCGTTAAACACACTGATACAGACAGCAAGCCCTCGTGCCATAACAAGTTAGCGCTCTTGCGGGAGAAACCCTTCGAGTTCCCGCCGCCAAAATAGAAAATATTTATGCCCTACCCTAATGAAGAAAACTAGCGGACTCCTGGCCATTTAGGCCCCAGACCGAGCGAGTGCAAAACCCCGGTTTCTTTTTGGAGCGAGTTGAGCGCTGATTTTAGCCAGATTTCACTATTTATATTGAGGTGCCCGTTAGGCTATGTACTATGTACGACCATACTTTAGTTTTGCTTTGAGTCATTCTCTGGTTTGCCCTGTAGAAGATTCGATCCTGCACGGGGAAATTAAGCCCACTGCAGAATCCGATGTATTAACCATTCAGCCACACGCACATGGTAACATCGACCATCGACTATTATGTCGATGTTAACTCATAATAGTGCAGTCGAAACACTGCAACACGGCAGTGTAATAGGAAAAGAAACCTCGATAGAGAGGTAACAACAAAAGAAAAAACGAACAACGAGAAGAAGGAAAAGACGCGGATGCGTCCGGGGCTGACCGCCCCATGCCCGACTGTTCAAGACGACCCCGAGAGTAACAGACAAAGCCGAGCCACCCATAGGCTAGGTGCGTACAGCCCGTAAAACTTGCCCCCACCCAAATTCCAGCGGAGAAATCAAATGGAAATCAATTAACTGGGCTCGCCCCTGGGGCGGCCCCGTAAGCTGCCTAGAAGGACGTATCACACCATTTGGCACCACGACTCCATTCCCCCGGCCTAAATCCGATGAATTATTCTACCCCACCCCTTCTTCTTTACCTCCCCGTTCGGTCAGTCGTACTGTTAGGTGGGTAAGGTTATCGGCTACAATAGAATGAACCTAAGAATAAGTAGTACTGGGAATGTATCGCTAGGGTAAATTATTTAGCGCCCTTCGTGACACCCTATGACCGGCGTTGCTCTGAGTAGCGATCAGACTGTAGTAGGAAGCTCGCATAGTCAGGTTTGGCCCCGTTTTCCCGTAGCACCGCCTATTGTCCGTCGCTGTGTGTGTAATTATCCGTCATTCGAGCTGACCCGCTTTAAGGGCAATCTTCGAAGCACACTAGGCCTCCTGCTTCATGCGCCCCATAGCTAAGGAATCGCTGGCATTGAGACGTAGCAGGGATAACCGCCCACAGTCGGCGCACGCGCGGGTATCTGCACGCTCCGCCCTAGTGTTTTTCCTTTTTCACGCCCCGTGCCCCACAGTTTGCTGAGCAGGAACGACGGCAGCGAGTTAATACTAAGGTTCTCCGACTAGATTCACCTTGTCTACCTCTCTAGCCGACAGGAAACACTCGTCCCCACCATAAGCTTTAATCGTGTAAATAAATTTGTATCATTGGCACCGAGTACAGCCTTATTTCATACCGAGACGATAGGTATTTTTCTGGTTTGTCCACTCGGACGAGCAGGAACTGCTCGCCATGGCATGTGGGCGAGAATGTCACAAGCACTGGCCTGCATGACCTTCTGATATATCCATTTTGTTTTACCACTGGAATTGGGGAATGAAATAATCGGAGAACACAAGCAAAATTTAACTCGCCCATAGCAGTGACTCAAAATTCTCTAGGGATTTACTCTATTTTAATAAGCTGGTACTTCCACTGGTTAAGGTATCAGTTCCTCCTCATAGAATTTGTTGAATGGAGCAGGCCACGCCATTGATTATCCGACATTAAACTTCCAGGGCCTGTCGGAACCCTGTGAGGCCACATAGGCTACAATGCTCTAGCACGGAGCATGCCAGGATCTCAATAAGGCAAATCAACTTGAGCTTCAAATTTTAGGGAAATTTTTATCTTTTTTCCAACAGTTAACACAACTTAATAGAGCTAAACAACTTCCGATGAGTCTAGGATAGGGAATAGCTGCTGTGCTCGATGACCTGTGAGCAGGTGTCGGTGCTAGCCTCCCTGGGGGACCTCAGAAATCATACCAGATACTAGACACGTGCGCAACCAATCGGGCGGGGTCCAAACACACCCCGTGAAGCGCGGCTGCGGCCTGCTAAGCTCCGTACCTTCTTGGGTCTGACCAAGAATAGGATTGAAATTTGTAGTATTCACGGTCCACCCTTTAGGTTACGATAGCCGGGGTCGTATGGGCATGCCATTGGGAAGTTGTGCCATGCAGCTGCGTCCCGTTATTACATTATAATAACAATGTAACAATGCTACGATGTAACATGTAAAATTCATATGTTTATATATTCGTGTAAACTTTTGGGACAAGGTTTCAGCGATAAGTTATCGTTTTTACTTTTTTTAAGTACGTTTTAAGTGCAAATGCCACTGTGACACACGATTTTTCAAAACTCTAACCGTTATAATAGCTACAATACCATATGCCAAGTGCCAAAATCATATGTTGACTGTCAATACGACATGGCGTGTTTTGTTTTATGTAGCAGCATCTGTGAGTTACAGGGTTTAAAATATCTTTTAAGATTGCCATTTTTATATATGATTTAGCTTATGAAGAGCCATCATATATGCCTCATCAACAGATAATTATGTCTGCTATCTCATCAACACATAATATAATCTGGGAAAATATTTTATGATTTTTAAGTTACTCTGCTTTATAGAAGTTAAAAATAGTGTAGCCAAATTTACTTTCTGCTCATCATTATTATATTAATTAAATCTTATTTTAATTTATAAGTTTTGTATATAAAACAAAGAAACTGAATTTTGTTTTTGCACTAGTAAACTTATTACGTTCCAACAAAACATCCTATTTTGCTTAAAAATTGTTATGAATGCCTTCTGGTATATCGCAATTCGGCATAAATATGTGCAGAAACATACTGCCCTGCGACTGAAATTAAACCATTTTGCTGAATATTCAAAAAAATAACGGAAATTAACAGTGAGAATGAAAATTTGTAGAATTTGAATTATACATGTTTTATTACTAGCAATATTAACTATAGGACCGATTTGTTGGCTTTATTTATGATGTCACTTTTGCATTAAACTTGTTCGCGAACACTAATGATATAAATGAAATTAAGGAACGATTCGGGAATTAGCCATTAGGGAACTGAATTTAAGCAAATTAAAAATTGCAAAAATTCTGTTCCACCACAGTGCATAAGCTCTGGACTTGATTTCTGCTGACTTCAGTCTCGTTTATGGACTTGATTATGATAATTTTCGGTTAGCGAAAAAGCGAATAAAATTTAGCATTTCCCGTTGCAAGTGTTTGCGATTCGATATCGACTATTATAATATAGGATGGTTTCGCAATCCACGGAAAAAGCATCCCATAATTGTATCTCATAGGCATAACTTGTATTAATATTAAAAATATATGTTTTAAAAATTGATCGCTTTGCTAAACTTTGGAAACTTGTTTGTTATATATCTCTTCAGTACTTTTCCTAATACCTTGGCACTTGGCATATGTTTTTGTGGCTATTATAAAGGTTAGAGTTTTGAAAAATCTTGTGTCAGAGTGGAACGTACTTCAAATACAGTAAAGAACAATAACATATTGCTGAAACCTTGTCCCAAAATTTTACAAGAATATATAAACATATGAATTTTACAGGTTACATCGTAGCATTGTTACCTTGCATTAATATTCTTTTTACAAGGTCACAAGATACACTTCAGGGTCAGGGTTAGACTATGGTGAAAAAATAATGAAGCTTTGATCATATGATATTGAGAACTATAGCATTGACATCAGATCATAACACAACATATAATATAGCAGAGAAGTTGGGCTCTAGGCTTCGCTCTAGAGCCGAACCGAACCGAGCCACGCAAGATGTCTGAAGAAGCGCAGAGCCAGAGCTCAATATTCGTACATGCTCATACGGAGGGCATAGGGGGTTAATTCGGGAGGCCCAGCTACACCCTCCCCCCCCCCCGAGAAAGGTCACCCAATTCCCTGTCGAGGCACCGAACCCATAAGTATATAGTTTTTGCGGCGCCGAGGGCGGCTAACCCACTACCACCGCTTGGACATCCCTGCGAGGCCGAAAGCCTCACAGTCCCTGTGTGACCCGGCTATCCTCCTGGGACCTCTGACCTTGAACGTGTATGTCAAGATAAGTCTGTGAAAGCCCAGGCTAGTGTATCTGCAATATATGGGGTCCTTTCTTAAACACTGTTTTCTAAAGCAACCAACATAGTTATAACAAGTGATGTATAGTTTCCAAAAGCAAGAACCGCCGAAATATAAATCAGCTTGGCATAAAAGTTTTAAAAGCAACATTGTTCTCATCACAATATACCTATGTTGGCATGCAAGGATATAGGGGATGCCTTTACCCCCCCCCCCCCCGAGTAGTTGCACCCCTGGCAAGACCTCCACCCTCCCTCCACTAAGGCACAAGGCACCACACACCCCTCCCTCCGACTGGCCGAACCACCTAACCGGTGATATGCCCCTACATCCCATTCCGAACCGAGTCTCTATGATGTTTGAAGAACCGGAGTGGGGCCAGAACTCCAGATCCATACATGCTTATACGGAGAGGGCAGGTTTTATCTTCGAGGGACCTACTACGCCCCTGAGAAGTGTCATCCGAACCCCACGTGGAGGCGTCGAACCCATAGGTATGTACTGTTCGCGGCATCGCAGGCGGCGCTCCCACTCCCCTCTTCCTGCCGCGAAACACCTTGATCCCCTGGGAGGCCGAAGTCCTTACACCGCCCGAGGATCTGGAGCGCTTTTATAAATCTACAAACATTATTATAAGAAGTGATGTATAGCACAATAATTTCCAAAAGCATGAACTACCGATATTAAACCGGCTTGTTTCTTAAAAGCTTTAAAACCAACAATATATTTTCAGTATATACATTATACATGGTCATAGTGTAACAGGC
>JASANE010012153.1:0-15707 GCA_030248225.1 Trileptium ribeirensis | reverse complement strand
CTTCAGGCTTTGTGTTCCGCTACTGTTAATCTTATTTCGGAATAATGTTTATTTACAAAAATGTTTCACGGTATTTATTTTCTATTTGTGGTGTGTTTGCAACCTGGCTTTTGGCGGTTCTGCACAAAGATATATTATGTTAGCAGACCATCGATGACAATTTATTTTAGAACGGTGCAATTTTCTTCGATTGATCTCAATATGTCCCATGTCTGCATTGCTTACCGGCTTTCACTATATCTTAATTCGATTTGCAGGAGCTTACTGCAACAATAGCTTACAAGGACAAGCTAAAATCCAGCGTTGAGTTTGAGTTTATCTCAGTTGGATATCGACATTCAACCCATTTTAGGATCAGCGACGTAGATATATAAACTTTCGTGTAGCACGCCGTAGGAGGGACAGTTTTCATTTAGTGGATCCCGATTTGATTTGGCAAAAATATAACTTGACACCAAAATGTTTCAAAACATGAGGTTGATTCTCAGCCATACTGTCAATTTAATTTAATTTAATTTCTGCCTAGTTTTTGGCAGCCTAGCGACCGTCGGTGCGGTGAGTGCAATCTGTGTAGACCATTATTATCATACAGGCTGAAGGTCCAACGTTCCAGGGGATCAGGCACGCTGCCGAGGGCCTTCCGACTCCCAATGGGAGCATCAGCCGCTCCGCCGCGGGGGGGGGGAGTCGTCAGCAGATAAATTTTTAAAAATTGTCCAAACCCCTTGGAACTTTAAACTTTTTCTATTTTCCCTTACTTTATGCCAATTTTCCACCGATTTGTGCCTATTTTTCCCTATTTTCCCTTTATATTTGTCGATTTTTGCAAAATTTTTCGCGGGCCTGCAGCGATGGGGTTGGTGGGAGAGGGGCGGCAGGACGAGGCGGAGATTCAGGGGTATCAGGTTACTACCTCCAGCAGGATCATCCCGAGAAGCTCACAGCCCCAGGGAGGATAATCCCTCCATAAGCATGCATGATTATTATCATTATTATTTAGACATATATAAACCAATCCAAACACCTCGAAAGCAGTAACACTATTGATAACAATACCAGCACATTAAATGTATATACAGAAAAATCCCATATACCCATATGCATATGCATGAGCCTAACCGTCCATAACAAAATAAACCAATTTAACAGAAGGCAAGCAGTATTCATAAAATTTTACTATCGAGCCTAAAACAGTTGAAACTCGCGAAAACGACAAATATATAACAATAGGGAGTGCTTTGGGGTCCGTAGACAAAACCAAACCGTTGTAATATAAAAAATGTTTCATCAACCTAATGCGGTCTGGGTAAAATGCGCAATAACGAAATTAAATAAAATTGCTATTTATGACACAAATGAATAGTTACATATATATTCAAAAATTGTTGATTGTGCATACAGACTAGTAATCTCTAAATTTTTTCTTTTGCACTGAATTTTTTACCACGTTCTGGCTGATTTTTGGATATACCGCAAAAAAAATTTTAGAATTTCCTTGTCGTGATTGAGTATGATCCCCACTTTCTAATTTTCATTTTGCCGATTTGGCAGAAAATATATTTAATTGATTTAGTCCCGGTCTTGAAATCTAGTTTGCGAAAAATCACAAATGTTCCAGATTTCGAACATCAGTAGCCCAAGATTGTGACCATAAACAAAAGCGATGATCACGCAGGGGTTTAGCTATTTTCTTGACCAACGAGGCTAAATTGCTCCGAGTTGTGTTTATTTTTCTACGTAGCGCCTATGTAGACACGTGGCGCCCGGGAAACAAAGTTAACCGCATTGCCATATTTTTGAAAAATCTTTAAAAACCAGTTCTTTCGGCCATTTTAAACCGCAACATGGCGCCATAAGTACTTCCCGTTGTCCTTTTCTAGCATTTCCTGTAAAAACCGTCTCGTTTTTTTTTGGAATAAAAAAATTATGGAAGTTAAATTCACCATAAAATGACTCTGTAGTACTCGCAACAGGCAAAAAGAAAAATAACTGCTTTTGTCTTAATACTGTTAAGTTTATAAACCTGAATTTGTTTTAACATCGCAGTATAAATAATAAATCGAACATAAAAACGGGAATCTATAAACTCTTTCAGTACCTTCCTTCGGTTCATCGACTCAATTTTATGTAAACCAAAAGAATCTTGCAGTATAATTACAATATAATTATTTAGGTATCGTTTCAGCGCAGTGGTTGTTCACCAGGTTTATTTTAAAATTTCTTTATTTTTGTTGCAGTAGTTAGTAGATTTTCCAGGATACCTGTATTTATATTAAGTATATGACAGTGTAACAATCCCCTGATTTAGTTAAACTTGCTAATACCTTTAGTAATTGTATTTTGTCTTTTTGGTCAAAAAACAATGCTATCAGCAGTACGCTACATCAGAAGACACTGCGCTGTGTACGTGGAGGTTTGATTTTCAACATCTGCAGCTGCTTTACAGCAGGTAAAAATATTTTACTCGCACCACAATCGTGTAACTTTCCAAGTGGTGTATAAATGTACGTTAATAGCACAACCACAGAACACAGTTTAGCGTTCTTTGAAACAATCAAAATGTCTGTCGACCTACAAATCCTACAGCTATGCCGGTTCATGGTTTCTGTTGAAACGCCATGTTGTCGATATAACACTGGGCTATTGTTCGCTTTTCATATGCAAAATGAATTTCAACTGAAGACTTTGTCAATTTACTCCTGAGAACCCCCAATTTAAATGTGTACAAATAAAGCGTGTAAACCGTTGAGTTGTCTTCGTTACCTTAGCACATTCTAGAGTATAGCTTATAAGCAATGCAGCTGTTGGTAACTAATAGTATCTTTACATGGAAACTCTAATATTTAATAACAGTTGTTATGAACCAACATTGGTACAGCTCTCAGTAACCGCAGAATTCGGGCTTTAAGTTTAATCTTAGATTCTACCTTAGCGCGTGTATAGCCTGACTGATAAGCGAGTAGCAATGCGTTATCACCATAAAGGCAGTATGGCGCCGGGCATTCAAATGCCAGCTTTAGTCTCTCTGCATGATCTAATGCATTATTTAAAAATATCATTATAAATATTTAGCAGTGAAGCTTTCAGAGTTTTCTGTCAGACTGTGATAACGTTCATTTGGCCTGACTTTGCGTTTAAAAGTTAAAGCTAAAAGCACAGTGGCCGAAGTTATAAAGTTGTTAATGGCACAGTGGAATTATTTAACTAAATGCTGCGGTCGGAACATGTTCGGTTAGTAATATTGCTTTATATCGCTGTGTACGCTGAACGCTACTGTACACAAAGTCGGGATAAAGTTTGATATTGCTCGCGTGCGCTAAATAATGACCTGTACCAACAAATAGCGAATATCTTCTTAAAAATTCAAAACATTCACGTCACTTTACTTCAAAAAATTGCAATTAGTCCAGATTTAAATGGGTTGATGTTATTCCATAAACTTCTCTTGGCCTGTATGTATATTGATAGAGACATGCTAATGGACAAACTTGGAAAGCACCTTGAAACTTTCTGTGGCGATTTCAAAGATTGTCTGTCGGGCAGGACGTATCAACAAGTGGCTAACACTTCAAATATATTTGAAAATATAAGTAAGGTGTCTTACCCTTCAATTTTTTGGCTGCCAAAAGCCAGATTTGGATCTTGAATCGGCGTAAACCCATTCTCAATGCCCTTCTTATGTATACCAATTGGGAAAAATCATAATGCCGGACCATTATGGCCTTCAATAGGGTACATTGTACTTCTACTTTCCCGATAGAGGCGCTAGCACTGCTTAAAGCTACGTAAAATAAGCCCACTAAACATAATAATTCATAATCCTGTATAGATTATGATTCAAAATTGTCATCTAACGACTTAATTGCCTATTGTGAATGATATAGGTGTCCTGGATTATTTAATAATTATATACAAAATATACACTGGAACAGCTAAGTAGTGGTAAGCGAGGTTGGCACTTACCGTAGATCATAGGTGATTCTGGCCTCGAAAGAGGGCGATTAGTCACGTTAATTTTTCTATGAGGTAGAACACTATGAAAGTATGACAGTGTGCATCAATAGCTGACGTACTTCGAGTTATGCCATAGTTTTAGAGAGCCCGTCGGATTAGACGGGTAGACTGTTCGGTCGGGGGGCATCACTGGGGAGGTATCCACGTCGCATGAGTGAGGGTAAACCTCCTCCCTCTGACACACCACATTTCTGCTTAGGAATAATTAAACATGTTTTGTATGACGAAGTACCAGCGTAAAAATATAACCACGGGTTATAGAAGCCTAAGACCGTACAACTTACAACTTACTCCCTTTCCAACGTTATCTTGTACTTCAGTTGTTAAGCTATGTGGTGTAAGCAAACACGATAACAAGTATAGAAAGCTAAAATTGAGTTAGCAAGGTGCAAAATTAAATGAAATTAAATTTATACTATAGTTCCCAGGAAGTCTGATCTTAATTGCGATTAAAAATAATTATTTAAATTTCCCAGACTTTTTGCTCCAGTAGTGGTTGAAACCTGCCTTTCCTATATATCACAGTGATCAACATCTTTTCAACACCAAATACATCAAGATTTTGCCTCAACAAATGCCAAATAAATGAACCTTAAGACTAGTATACTTGTCGTAACTCTGAAAAATCTCATTCAAATTAAATCTCGGTTTAGCCAGTCCTTTTTCGGCTCAGCAAATGAGTTGGATTTAAATCAATCTGAACTATGTTCTCAAACAGACTCAATTAAACCAGCCACAAATAATGTGTCAAACTTTCACCCCTTCGTGGAGTCAAACAATTTTTTCTTAATCCAGCCCAAAATTTGACTTGTTCGTAGGGGTCTGCAAGGGACCGCTCAGCAGACTAAAACTGAATAAGTGTTTTAGAGTAAATATTTTTTCATTTTAACTGTGTAACAGCTGTTGCTTTACGATATGTTAACAAAAACGCGGTGTGATAGCTAATTCGTCCAGTTGCTGCGGCGACCCTTCAAGTGGAATGAATGGCGTGCACATCAGTGTGAAGCTGTTCAAAAAAATTGCGTAGTAGACGGCATTTTCCAGCGACTTAATTCAAACAGTCGCCGAACCGGCATTTTTTGCTTCCTCAGCTTATTCAAAATATTTTGTAAATCATGTCATTGCAAACGGAACCGGGACTTAGTTTAGCAATTCGTTGTTCGTTCAGTTACATATACTAAAGTTGGTGCAGGATCCGTTTGCAATGATATTATTTACAAATATTTTGAATAAGCTGAGGAAGCAAAAAATGCCGGTTCGGCGACTGTTTGAATTAAGTCGCTGGAAAATGCCGTCTACTACGCAATCTTTTCTAACAGCTTCACACTGAATGTGCACGCCATTCATTCCACTTGAAGGGTCGCCGCAGCAACTGGACGAATTAAACAGCCATCTACCTGGCGTTTTTGTTAACATATCGTAAAGCAACAGCTGTTACACAGTTAAAATGAAAAAATATTTACTCTAAAACACTTATTCAGTTTTAGTCTGCTGAGCGGTCCCTTGCAGACCCCTACGAACAAGTCAAATTTTGGGCTAGACTAAGAAAAAATTGTTTGACTCCACGAAGGGGTGAAAGTTTGACACATTATGTGGCTGGTTTAATTGAGTCTGTTTGAGACATAGTTCAGACTGATTTAAATCCAACTCATTTGCTGAGCCGAAAAAGGACTGGCTTAACCGAGTTAAATTTGAATGAGACTTTTCAGAGTTACGACAAGTATATTAGTCTTAAGTTCATTTATTTGGCATTTGTTGAGGCAAAATCTTGATGTATTTGGTGTTGAAAAGATGTTGATCACTGTGTATACAGAAAGGCAGGTTTCGACCACTACTGGAGCAAAAAGTGTGGGAAATTTGAATAATTATTTTTAATCGCAATTAAGATCAGACTCCCTGGGAAATAAAGTATAAATTTAATTTCATTTAATTTTTCACTTTGCTAACTCATTTTTAGCTTTCTATACTTGTTATCGTGTTTGCTACACCACCGCTTAACATGAAGTACAAAATAACGTTGGAAAGGGTGTAAGTTGAAGTTGTACGTCTTAGGGCTTCCATAACACGTGGTTACATTTTTACGCAGACACTTGGTCATACAAAACATGTTTAATTATTTGTAAGCAGAAATGTGGTGCGAAAGAGGGGAGGAGGTTTACCCCCACCACCACGTGGACCTCCCCAGTGATGTACCCCGACAACAGTCTACCCGTCTAATCCGACGGGCTTTTTGAAACTATGGCATAACTAAGTACGTCAGCTATATCACACTGTCATACTTCCATAGTGTTCTACCTCATATAAGAAGTAACGTGACTAATCGCCCTTTCAGGCCAGAATCACCTATGATTTACGGTAAGTGCCAACCTCGCTTACGAATTTTACTTAGCTGTTCCAGCGTATATTTTGTATATAATTATTAAATAATCCAGGACACCTATATTATTCACAATAGGCAATTAAGTCGTTAGATGACAGTTTTGAATCATAATCTATACAGGATTATGAATTATTATGTTTAGTGGGCTTATTTTACGTAGCTTTAAGCAGTGCTAGCGCCTCTATCGGGAAAGTAGAAGTTCAATGTACCCTATTGAAGGCCATAATGGTCCGGCATTATGATTTTTCCGAATTGGTATACATAAGAGGGGCATTGATGGGTTTACGCCGATTCAAGATCCAAATCTGGCTTTTGGCAGCCAAAAAATTGAAGGGTAAGACACCTTACTTATATTTTCAAAATATATTTGAAGTGTTAGCCACTTGTTGACATATGTGCCGCCGACAGACAATCTTTGAACCGCCACAGAAAATTCAAGTACTTCGAAAGCCGTTTTATTAGCATGTCTCTTAATCAATATACAGTCAGGCCAATAGAATTTATGGAATCACATCAACCCATTTAAATCTGGACTGATTGCAATTTTTTGAAGTAAAGTGACGTGAATGTTTTGAATTTTTAAGAAGATATTCGCTATTTTGTTGGTACAGGTCATTATTTAGCGCACGCGAGCAATATCAAACTTTATCCCGACTTTGTGTACAGTAGCGTTCAGCGTACACAGCGATATAAAGCAATATTACTAACCCAACGGTCTGACCGCAGCATTTAGTTAAGTAATTCCACTGTGCCATTAACAACTTTATAACTTCGGCCACTGTGCTTTTAGCTTTAACTTTTAAACGCAAAGTCAGGCCAAATGAACGTCATCACAGTCTGACAGAAAACTCTGAAAAGCTTCACTGCTAAATATTTATAATGATATTTTTAAATAATGCATTAAATCATGGAGAGAGACTAAAGCTGGCATTTGAATGCCCGGCGCCATACTGCCTTTATGGTGATAACGCATTGCTACTCCATATCAGTCAGGCTATACACACGCTAAGGTAGATCTTGAAGATTAAACTTAAAGCCCGAATTCTGCGGCTCACTGACAGCTGTACCAATGTTGGTTCATAACAACTGTTATTAAATATTAGAGTTTCCATGTAAACATGCAATTAGTTAACCACAGCTGCATTGCTTATAAGCTATACTCTAGAATGTGCTAAGGTAACGAAGACAACTCAACGGTTTACACGCTTTATGTACACATTTAAATTGGGGTTCTCAGGAGTAAATTGACAAGGTCTAATTGAAATTCATTCTGCATACGTAGCGCAACAATAGCCAGTGTTATATGGACAACATGGCGTTTCAACGAAATCATAACCGGCATAGCTGTACAATTCTGTAGGGACGACAACATTTTGATTGTTTCAAAGAACGCTAAACTGTGTTCTGTGGTTGTGCTATTAATTACATTTAAACACCACTTGGAAGTTAAACAATTGTGGTGCAAGAAAAGATTTCGCACCGCTGTAAAGCATGTGCAGATGTTGAAAATAAACCTCCACGTACACAGCGTAGCGTCCGATGTAGCGTACTGCTGATAGCATGCTTTTTGACTAAAAAGACAAAATACATACTAAAGGTATTAGTAGTTTATGAATCAGATTGTTACACTGTCAGATGCTGAGTGTCAATACAGGTATTGAAATCTACTAACTACTGCAACAAAAATATAAAATTTTAAAATAAACCTGGTGCACAACTACTCGCTGAACCGATTCCTAAAATAATTATGTTGTATTATACTGCAAGAATCTTTAGGTTTGCATAAATCAGTTGATGAACCGAAGGAATTTACTGAAAGAGTTTATAGATTCCCGTTTTTATGTTCGATTTATTATTTATACTGCGATGTTAAAACAAATTCAGGTCTATAAACTTAACAGGTCTTAATAGATAAAAAGCAGTTATATTTCTTTTTGCCTGTTGGTGTACCATAAAGTCATCTTCGGGTGAATGAACTTCCATAATTTTTTATTCTAAGAAAAAGGACATGCCTTTATAAATGCTAGAACAACGGGAAGAGCTATGGCGCCATGTTCCGGTTTAAAATGGCCGAAAACTGGTTTTTAAGAGATTTTTCAAAAATATGGCAATGCGGTTAACTTTGTTTCCCGGGCGCCACGTGTCTACATAGGCGTTACGTAGAAAACGGGACACAACTCGGAATCAGCTCGTTCGTCGAGAACTAAACCCCTGCTGATCATCGCTTTTGTATGGGCACAATCTTGGGCGACTGACGTCCGAAATCTGGTAATTTGTGATTTTTCGCAAACAATATTTCAACCGGACTAAATCAGTTAAATATCTTCTCAAATCGCAAATGAAAATTAGAAGTGCGATTACTCAATCACACAATAAAATTGTAAAATTTTTTGCGGTATATCCAAAATAACCAGAACGGTGTAAAAAATTCAGTGCAAAAGAAAAAATTGAGAGATTACTAGTCTGTATGCACAACCAACAATTTTTGAATATATATGTAACTATTCATTTGTCATAAATGGCAATTTATTTAATTTCGTTATTGCGCATTTTACCCAGACCGCATTAGGTTATGAAACCTGTTTATATTACAACGGTTTGGTTATGTACAGACCACTATTAATTGCCTATTGCTATATCTTTCGTTTTCGCGAGTTTCAACTGTTTTAGGCTCGATAGTAAAATTTTATGAATACTGCTTGCCTTCTGTTTAAATTGAGCTTGTTTTGCTTTCTGGACGGTTAGGCTCATGCATATGCATATGGGTATATGGGATTTTTCTGTATATACATTTAATGTGCTGGTATTGTTATCAATAGTGTTACTGCTTTCGAGGTGTTTGGATTGGTTTATATATGTCTAAATAATAATGATAATAATCATGCATGCTTATGGAGGGATTATCCTCCCTGGGGCTGTGAGCTTCTCGGGATGATCCCGCTGGAGGTAGTAACCTGATACCCCTGAATCTCCGCCTCGTCCTGCCGCCCCTCTCCCACCAACCCCATCGCTGCAGGCCCGCGAAAAAATTTGGCAAAAATCGACAAATATAAAGGGAAAATAGGAAAAATAGGCACAAATCGGTGGAAAATTGGCATAAAGTAAGGGAAAATAGAAAAAATTTTAGTTCCAAGGGGTTTGGACAATTTTTAAAAATTTATCCCCGCTGACGACTCCCCCCCCCCCCGCGGAGCGGCTGATGCTCCCATTGGGAGTCGGAAGGCCCTCGGCAGCATCCCCTATCCCCTGGAACATTGGACCTTCAGCCTGTATGATAATAATGGTCTACACAGATTGCACTCACCGCACCGACAGTCGCTAGGCTGCAAAAAACTAGGCAGAAATTAAATTAAATTAAATTGACAGTATGGCTGAGAATCAACCTCATGTTTTGAAACATTTTGGTGTCAAGTTATATTTTTGCCAAATCAAATCGGGATCCACTAAATGAAAACTGTCCCTCCTACGGCGTGCTACACGAAAGTTTATATATCTACGTCGCTGATCCTAAAATGGGTTAAATATGATATCCAACTGAGATAAACTCAAACTCATTCAATTTTAGTTATCTTTATAAACTATTGTTGCAGTAAGCTCCTGCAAATCGAATTAAGATATAGTGAAAGCCGGTAAGCAATGCAGACATGGGACATATTGAATAAATTGAAGAAAATTGCACCGTTCTAAAATAAATTGTCATCGATGGTCTGCTAACATATATATCTTTGTGCAGAACCGCCAAAAGCCAGGTTGCAAACACACCACAAATAGAAAATAAATACCGTGAAACATTTTTGTAAATAAACATTATTCCTAAATAAGATTAACAGTAGCGGAACACAAAGCCTGAAGCAAACGATCAAGTCGTTGGACGCTTAACTATTCAGTGAAACTCAGACATATTAAGCATATTCGACACTGAACAACGTAGCCATTTATGTACATAAGGTAAAATCTATTTGAGTTTTTATAAATATTAACTATAAGCTTCAGTTGATTCCAAAGTTGGCCCACATCTTTATTACATCTTTATGTCGGACGACGGATTTTTATGGGAAGGATCCGTAGCCGTATCTATAAATAAATGTGCACATATAACTAATGCAACATAGAGATTTAAAGCCAACAGTATATGTCTACACATAGACAAAATAAATTTGGTTCAATTCAGTGATACAATTATTGTTAAATGCAACGTCGGAATGCGTCAGCACAAAAATCTTTCACTTTTAAAACTAGAACTTGATCAAAAAGGTGTTAGTGAATAGGCACATCATTATGGATAATTGAGTTTATAATCTAATAGTTAAGCGGAATTAACAAACTGACTGCATTTAAAAAATCTAATGTCATTAACCTTTAAGCTTTACCATTTACGTGTTATCGGTGATATTACATTGCGTCATCAAAAGATACTTGAATCTAAACCACTATTCAACAATGGTGTACCGATTTCGTATTAATGGTATTGAAGGCGAGTTCTAGTGAATGTATACTGAATATTGTAACTTAGCATTAAGTATAATTTGTTACTCAATATCACCTAGGTGTCCTAGATCCGTCGACTTATGGCGTAGATGATCTCGCCTGATGATGCTCGATTTATGAGACTTCTCGCAGGGAGGTAAGCTTGGATAGTTAACCAAAAAATTTTCCATGCTCCCCAATGTTTCCTCCAAATTTTTCCATTACTTCCAATTTTTCACTATAATTTTTGTAATTTTACCCGTTATTGCAAAATTTTTCTCGAAAAATTAAAGAACTATAAAATAATTCGAAACGTAGTTATATGTCTCAATATTCATACCTTTTTAATTATAGGATTTTCAAGGTAGAGAAAACATGATATTTAGCACCAAAGGAAGGGGATGTTAACTACAGGTTATTTTTTAATTTAAAGTATATTATAATATTGCTTATGCGTTAAGCCTTTACTTCCAATTTTTTATTTAGAGTGTCGATGAACAATTATTTGTCGCCGCGAGGTATCACATTCCGAGCGTTCAGGTGAAACTCGAGTTTATCGGCCAATCAGCTATTTCGGAGCCATTGCTCGCATCCGTACGGCTCTTCGCAAATGCCAGCGAACAACAACAAGCGTAATTGCGTACTATTCGCCGAATTAAGTTTGTGCAACCAAGAGTGGATACTGATTTCTTACGAAGAGTATGAAAATTCGAAATCAATGTAAACTCGTCGAGTTTGCCCTTGCTTACCTCAATTTCAGTGGTGGTACCAGGTACGAAAATTTGTTCCGACCCTCAGTTTTAGGAAAGGTCGTATCAAAAAATTTTCCTCGATCCCCTAGCTTTACGATTGTCGATATATCTTCAAAACTTACGGGGAAGGGCGTCGGAACAAAATTTTGTCAACGGTACTGTGATCACCCCAAAAGTGACCATCCCCAAAAAATCAGGAGGGTCGGCAAGCTCGAAATAGATTGTATCATGCCCGACATGAGGCATCAGGATGGTGGTCGGAACTTATTTTTGTCAAGGCAACCATGACCACCCTAAAAATTACATGCCGCTGTGGCTCATTCGATACAGTGTTGGACTCTCGTCCATTAGGTCCTGTGTTCGATTCTGGGCCAGGGTGACTCATCCATCCATCCCAACGGGACTGCTAAATGGATTAGTTTACGTGCGAAAATGACCGATTGTGAGGACATCACATGTGGCTATGGTTACCACTCTGGACCTCGTACGGGCCGAAAAAGTAAAGGTAAACACATACACGACACATTCAAACGTAAATTAGTTGTCGAAAAACTGTAGGGGTAAAGGGTTAAACATGTGATGTACTAAATTTTGATTAAGGCAGAGGGTCCATCTATTGCAGGGACATTAACAGTTTTAAGCAATACAATATGGTTGTAAGCAATACAATATAATTTAGCCGTTGGTATTCCTATATTAACAAGTTCGTTAAATTTTACGTGTTCGTCAGGGTGGACGTTGTTTAGCCAGTAGCATTCGATCATCGTAGCTATACTTACATAGTAGCTCAAAGCGGTACCCAACCTTTACTCTCAGTGATAAATAAATTTCTAAGATATCTTTATAGACATTTATGCATTTTTGTAGTATTTACAGCGCCGATTTTCTATTATGTTAAACACACATATGTTTGTCGCTGTACAAAATAGAAATCGTTCCTTTATTAACTAATATATATATATTGTTTTATAACAACGTAACAGCATCAAAATGGTTGATGCATGCACAGAGAAGCTGAGGCTAATTGTTTGTCTAGTAATAATTCGGAACTGTTGATATGGCACATGTCAACCGTTGTGCTGAAAACATAACGCAGCAACAATGCTTACTATTTCGCTCTTCGGTATTATTGGACACGTATGACGAATTGGAAAAGTTGGAAGCGTTCGATTCAAACGACGTTAGAACAATATCTGGTCGACTGACGTCTGAATCAACACCTCCGGACTCAAAGCTTCGCTCGAAAGATTCAAAACTTCTTTCGCAGCTGTCTTTGTCGCTGTTATCGAATCTGCGCCGGGCAAGGAAACTTCTATAATTTTTATCAGTACATATTTTTAATTTATTGGAATTAATAATAAGCGGCTGGGTTTTCGACATAATTCACAGCCTTCTCTTTTTTAATTCAGTCTTAATTACGCCTAATTAATGATTTCTCCACTGACGCGTAACTTATAGTAAGCAAAAACGTTTTAAAGGTTCGCTAATTTACAGGGAGGGATGAATTTTTGAAATTTTCAGAAATTCATATTGTTCTCCAATTTTGTTAAAAATTTCCCGAGTTTTTGCAAAATTTTCTGCATTCTGATTGTGTCCTGGTTATTGTATAAGCTATAATATGCAGGATAACGGCTGTGCTTTGAAGTGCTCTCGCTACTAGGGGTCGCAAATTCGAATTTACATGCGTTCACGTTGATGGAGTGGACGCGAAAGTTGGAGAGGGTAAACCAGATTGTTTCATTCATACGCGGCATGCTGCATCGGCATCATGCGTGAGCGTAACCATGGGAGCATATTGGATGTGTTCGTGACATAGTATTAGCATTTTAAACCAAAGGATTAAAAATGAATCCCTGTAGTGGTGACACAAACAAAACATATGTACATTCCACAAAGATCCGAGTTGCACTAATTGGTCTACCGAGATTGTCAGACCTTTTAGGCGTAACGAACCTATGCCCGGGTTCTCCGAATTGTGGAAGGTGAGGAAGGCCAGGTCTTTTCAAATGACACCGGCAAAAACGGGTGCCGCCAAAAAAAATTTTGTCCCTTCCATGGCATGGCGCAATGCCAAAATTTTGTGGTTCTCCCATCCAAAGCACTCCCAGTTGACATAAATATTGGCCAACATTTGTACAATATTTCGTTTTGAAGCTAAAATTTTCGTAAATATTATTGAAATTAATTTAGAAATTGCTTTTACCCTCCATTCAACGTTTTGGCAGACTTTCTGAGGAGATTTTTAAAAAACACTACACTTTGACAATTCTAAAATTTTAAAGTCCCCGGTTAAACCGAATGATGTCCCACGGTTTAATTGGGTGCAAAGTGGTCTCGAACTAGGTGGCCTGCAGTTCATACCCACTGGAAAATGTTTCGAGGAATGTCGATTCCTGTACCTCTATGTATTGGCGCAAATCAAAAAGTTGGTAGTCAATGTGTACTGCATATTCCTTACAGAAAAAAGATATTCAACTTAACACTTTTGAAGCGCTAATTTTGCTAGTCCCGTAATATATGGATATAAAATTGTACGGCCAGATTAAAGTAATGCATTACTGCCACATAAAATTATATTAATTTAAATTAACCAAGACCGACCGGCGATCTTTTTTTGAGAAACGAATTAAACATCTTTTAGAAATCCATGGAATTCATACTTTTCTTACAAGTGTGACATACGGTTAGTTGATTCAGTAATACTTAATTCCTTGTCGAGCGATGAAAAATGTGAGGTGTAATTTCCCTCCGCCTCTCCTGAATTTGCTGCTATGCCTTTATGGACACATACTGCAACATTAATTTAAAATGCATAATGTACCCCATTCTTAAGAAATATAACTGTATCACACTCACACAAAATTGTTCAAAAATGCGCCTTACTCAAAAAGTATGTAACGCCATACTATAAAATATTATGACAAATATAAAAATATAATATAAAATATTTATATAAAATATAAAAATTGCTCTAATAAACACGTAAATCTAAAAATATGTAACGGCTCACTCTAAAAATATTTATACTGCTAGCCGCGTATCTTTAAGACAAATTCTATTCGTATGACACGGTGCACACATGTTATCTTGAATGCCTCATTAAAAATTCAGTTCTACGAAATAAAGAAAGGAGCAACAAGAAGTGGCCAAGGCGTACCAACTGAATTTTGGATCAAGGGACGACCGCCGTAAAGCAACTCTACAATTTTGGTTCTGCTTACAATTTTTGTGCAGCGTGTTGCGCCACTGTTGTGAAACCATCACCATCACCACATTAATGATATTTTGGTTTCCTGTGATTGCGCCGTGACCGTAGTAAACAGCTGCGATACAGCGAAATATGTGAGACATCCTAGGTGCGAGCTCACACTGTAATTTACTTCTTGTTCGGGACTACAGGAGAATAAATTTTGTAAAACTGAAGTCCAAAAAGATTATAAAGTAATAATTACAAATGACGTGTTGATTCATAGCCGCTAAAATTTTCAATTGATAATCATATAGAATACGTACTTGAATCGCTGCCGTCGCAACTCTGAGTTAGATACAATCTGCGGCGGCTCAAGAAATGTCGATTGCTTAGGCAACATAATTTTCATCGGAGCTGAGCGTTCCACAGTGGACTTGCTCCTTTTAAAAGGGCCATTACTTGAAACCAGCGTTTGCTTTTGACAATGTATTTCACTTGATTCGAATGAAGTGTTGTACGATGTGGCGCTTTCGCCGTCTTCGACTCGAGGAAATTCCATCTACAAAATATCTAGATTTATACGAACGGAACCTAGGCACGCCTACCTACCGGAAATATATATACTGGTGTTTAATATAGCACTAATGTGCTGTGCCGTATCTTTGCATATGAAACGTTTGTCGGACGATTGTCGATGTCAAGGTAACGAATATCAAATCTAAACTGAATTAAATTAAATTTCAACTGTCAAGCTTCAAATTTTAACGGGAAGATTTTACCACAGATGCCAAAATCGTAAACGTGGATTATTTATAGCGCACAAATAATGGGCCAATCAATGCATAAAAGTAGATAGAAAATGGGGGTTTTGCGCCCCCCCACACAAGTGTGGTGACTCATGATT
>JASANE010012152.1:0-12442 GCA_030248225.1 Trileptium ribeirensis | reverse complement strand
TTGGGTTAGTTTAGACCCTAAAAACGCTATTTACTAAAGAGTAAGCCAATACGAATAAGGAATCACAAGGGCCAGAATCGGCTCTAAAAGTCATAAATATATGACGACAATGGAAAATCGCGAAATAATGGAAAATGGCGATACTTATGCTCATATTTTCGTAAAACATCTTCCAGTAACAAAGCATAATTTTCATGTATGAAAAGTGCGTTTTACATAGCTAGTAGGTTGGCTTGTAAAAAGCGCTTAAACTAACATTGTGAAAATAGCGATATTTATTTTGCCTGCATTTATGCATCTTACTTTAATTACTACTAATGTTGCCTTTTTTGGACCTAGAGCTAAATATTTTCCCTGTAAAACAATCTGCTAAACTAAACGTAATAAATATTTTTTCAGTAAGACGTCCCCACAACCAAACCCTGAGACATAGCCACTGCAGGCTCGTACAAGCATGCTAGCATAGCTTTGCTATTTATTTTATTTATGCAGAGCCGTATAAGGTTGTGCGTTTTTGTCACAAGCCGGAATTGGCTCTGTGACAGAATCCGGCCCTAGGAGCACACATCTTTAGGTAAATGATGCATAAAAAGCTTGTATAGTAACTCTGTGTTTAGCCGGAGCATGGTTATCTAAAACCTATTCTGAATGCTTATAGTAGATATAGTATCCTATTGTTCTATGATCCGAGCGGTGCTACACACAAATTTTATCGCAACTGCATGAAACTAGGTACCTACCATCCGCAGCAGCAGTTGATTCCTTTAATGATCGGTCGTCCAACGAGTCTTTGCCACTTTCAATACCCAAAGGGCTGGGGCAGTAAGCCGCTCAAAAGTGGGAGAAATTTGGCCCTAAATTGCAGATGCAACCTTACAGTGGCCTCTTTTTCTGGAAAAGTGAGAGGGGCCGTCCCCAGCGTGCTGCGCCCCTGCCAAAGCATATAATGTTTACTGGCGATTGAGTTCTGAAGTATGCCGGATGAAAACAGTGCCATCGAACGTTTTTGGATTTCCAGTGTCAGAGTGGTAGCGCTGTCCCAGACTGTATTTTTCGCATCGATAGTCCATAATTAAAAATGTAGAAGACACTTGTCCACAATATCATCAAGATGGAATGAACTGGCCAGCAAGCAAGAATTTTCAATAATCCCCTACACCGTTATATACATTACTGAACTAGTTGGTATATCAACAAATCAAAGGATTCCGCCGCAAGTCTCCAACATTTTGATGCTACAACAAATATGGACATGATATGGATGCTTATGTTGACAGTAATAATCTAGTAAAAACCTGATTGAATTAAGCTTTTCCAAGTCTTAATTATATTAAGAAGTTCTTTGTTAAGAATAGTCATTTTAGTAAATTTAATAGCTCGGCCTTACAATTCTACTCTCGTCTGGAAAATGTTTATCCTCTGTGGGAAACATGCCCGTGACAAGCTAACCCAAGCATTAAGTTGCCGAAAAATACTGATAAACATACTTACAAACTGCTAAAATGCATTTTTCTTTAAAAAATGTACCACAGCAGTTTATAATAGAATTGGCAATCAATTTATAAACGCAATGAATTGATATATTTTAAGTTAAATTGTTCTGATGCTACTTTTACAAAGAAATATATATCAAGACTCGAAATACTTATGCATTGAACAGAGAAGCGCCTCTGAAATATACGGCACATTTGGACATTATATGTTTTATGGTTAGAAAAAGCTGTGGGGTTCGTAGCTCAACCGGAATAACATTAATTTGTCTGGTAATAGAGTTAATATTTTCCATGTTTATACATTAAAAATAATCGATGACAATTCAGGAATGTTTGTGTAAATGTTATTTTATTTATATCCAAAGTTATCATTATTTCAACTAATTACATACCAAATTTTATCCGGTGTTTAGAAAAAATTGCTTCCGCACAGACCCTTTACGTTTAACTTACATGGCGAAGCTGGGGTTCAGCGGGGATTGTCCCAATTATGTTTTGGAGCCTCGGCTAAGGCGCTGATCTATCCATCCTCCCTGAATATACCACCCTACCCTTTCCCAGGGAATATCGCAGGCGTCTAGGTCATAGGTGCCTTTATGGCGCCGAAAGCGCCACACCTCCCCTCCCCGGCGACACCCTGGCCACTCGCTCAGAGATGACCTCCACACAGCCGACCCCTACTACCTTGAGGCGTCGGTATGTCTTACTTAATCTTGCTTTATCACGAGTGTGGATTTCAAACCGGCCCGTGATACCTAGACTGATGGTAGTTGGTCCAGGGACACTATGTGGCAATTGCTGGATAGTCCAGGACGTCCGTTTCTAAAAGCTAAAGTAGACCTTTGCCGAATATTTTATTGTTGCTCTCAGTGTGAAATTTGCTGTAAAACTAATAGCCGTCCAAGCTGATTTAAGTTTGAATACCCTCAAAACTATGTTCCACTCTATTCGAGCCAGATACGCCGATATTTGCCAACTGAGTTATCTAAATAAATAAATAATTACAATAATTATAATAAATAATTACAATATACACACTGTCGACATCCGCTTAATAATTGTAATTACACTCTACATTTATGCTCGTGGTGGATAACACCGTTGGTTAATTTACCAACTCGAGCGTAATGCTGTATAATGCATGAGTAAACTTAGCTTGACAACCTACCATCCTCTTGTGGCATTGTGACAAAGCGTTGTTAGCGAACAAAACAGTCATTGCAATAGCCAATTTCAAATTCAAAAATTTTTGTTCACGAACCCAGAGCGACTGATTGCAAAACGGGGTAATTTCTGCTCGCTAACACAATGCAGCTATTTACTTTTTGGCCACGAACGATCATTTCACATCTTTGCAACTCGCATGCCGCATTTTTTCGTGACGCTAACACATTTCGTTTAATTAATGATGATACGCGTAGTTTGCTAACATTACGTGTGATATGCATTTTTTAAATCACTAAATGTGTTCAATTCAATTCAATGTTCGTGTATAATGAAATAAAAATTTTCCAGTTCATTACGTCAAATGGTCACAAATCGTTTACGTAATGTTTTGTAAATAATCGCTAATAGTGCAATTGATGGTTTCTTAACGTTTTGGATGTAAAGCACAAAACATTAATTTTATGTTCTTTTAATGGTGACGCATGGCTGGTACGCCGAAAAACCGATCGCCAATCGCTAATGACTGAAGGGATGTTAATGGGCACGCCTTAAGTTTACTCATGCGTAAGCATTGTTTTTTGTTGAACCTACTACAGATATTCCGGAAATTCAGCCTTTTAACCATAATTTAGCGTGTTTTCAGTATCACTGTTTAAACTATCCAAGTTTGTAGGCGGTTCAAACTGGCCCGGATTGGTCTTAATAGTTTATTATGGACGGCACAACGTGCATTTGCTTTGTCGCCCAATTAAATTTCTCATATCATTTACTTTCTCTGTTTCCGCTGAAACCGGTTTTTTCCCGGAAAAACATGGAAAACAAACGAAAAAAATTCAAAGCTTTACTGTTCGGCGAAATAAGCAGGAAACACAGTTTTATGCGAAATTGAATAACGTTGTTGATTATTAATGCCTTAATTACTGAAAAAGGTCTTAAAACTACAATGTTGTCACAATTTGCAACCACACAGTCCAGCAGCGCTTGAATCCTTCGAAGGGTAGGTTTATGTGAAAATCACACGGTGGCTATATCGATAGGCGGAGTACGTATTATTATTTGGTTCGAATTAATTGTGAAAGAACTTCACAGGCAACCGCAAATTCATATTTTCCAGCTTGGTATTTGCGCGATAACATGTAGAAACGCTGCTGGTATATTATATATACTCAAAGAATCTCTCACACCTTGATCTATTTAATATTGATACAAACGTCGCGCCGGTAGAGACAGAACCTGCGGTGGAATTCCTTTGTTAAAGACCAATGGACCGTAATTGAACAAATATAAAATTTCTGGTTAGTTATTGAGGTCTCGGCAGTAGATAAGCATCGGCTGCTGAAATAAAGGCAATGTTTGTTGAAAAATGTATATAATTGAAAAGTAGCACCATAAATGAAGTTTAAAAACGATTAAAGCTATCTAGTTTATGACCCGTCGTGGTAAACATGGCATACATACCGGCGGATTTCTATCCCAGCAGGTCAACGGACCGGTCCGTATAGTGGGATTGTGGCCAACCACCAAGGGCTGTAATGTCTGCCTACTTTACTGCTTTTATATCCTCAATACAAATACCATGGCTCTATTCAGTAGCGCTCCTATTTAATTTCAATTTCCGGCAAAAGTTTCTGATGCAGTGAAGGAAGCAAGTTATGCTTATGCTAAGATTATAAATTTAGCCGATGCTTGGAAGACATAGTTATACCATATCTACAATATAAATCATACGCATAAAATTGTAGACGCTGTTTAACCGAGTGTAAATACAGCTCACGGCCATAATATTTTGCTGCATAACGGTTTTCCAACTATTTTCGACTCCAAAATCTTGAAATAGTTTTTTCGATTTTTTCCGGGGGATAGAAAAAGACGGAAAAACCATTTTTTTCCGATGCATAAACCCTGTCGTAGATACAATGAAATTCCATTTTGTAACGACGACATCGGCCAGGATGGTAGGTACCTAGTTTCATGCAGTTGCGATAAAATTTGTGTGTAGCACCGCTCGGATCATAGAACAATAGGATACTATATCTACTATAAGCATTCAGAATAGGTTTTAGATAACCATGCTCCGGCTAAACACAGAGTTACTATACAAGCTTTTTATGCATCATTTACCTAAAGATGTGTGCTCCTAGGGCCGGATTCTGTCACAGAGCCAATTCCGGCTTGTGACAAAAACGCACAACCTTATACGGCTCTGCATAAATAAAATAAATAGCAAAGCTATGCTAGCATGTTTGTACGAGCCGGGAGCGGCTATGTCTCAGGGTTTGGTTGTGGGGACGGACTACTGAAAAATATTTATTACATTGAGTTTAGCAGGTTGTGTTACATGGAAAATATTTGGCTCTAGGGCCAAAATAGGCAAGATTGGTAGAAATTAACGCAAGACGCATAAACGCAGGTAAAATAAATATCGCTATTTTCAAAATTTTTGTTTAAGCGCTTTTTACAAGCCAACCTAGTAGCTATGTAAAACACGTTCTTTTGTGCATGAAAATTATGCTATTGTAACTGGAAGATGTTTTACGAAAATATGAGCATAAGTATCGCCATTTTCCATTATTTCGCGATTTTCCATTGTCGTCATATATTTCTGGCTTTTAGAGCCGATTCTGGCCCTTGTGACAATTCATTAGTCTCGCTTTACTGTTAGCTAAATACATTTTTAGGGTCTGGCTCGGCCCAAAAACTGACACACTTGCTGATCGCGGCTAGCCAAAAATGGCTTTAGAGCCGCTGAAGACTCTGACAAATTCCGGCCCTGCTGCACACATCTTAAGGTAAACGATACAAAACTGCCATTCTATTCTTAAACTAGGTTTATTAACGCACAGCGTCAACAGTTTGCATAAATGTTTCAGGGTAGCTATGCAAAGTTTGCCTAGGAACACTCCCTTAACTGGTTCAAGGAATATGCAATAATAATATAATAATGACGACAAATGAGAACTTCAAAGTTGGTTCGGTCGGGCAAAGTTTATATAAGCAATAGTTCTTTCTTGGCTAGTATTCGATGAATGGTTGCGTAACTATTGAAATTGCACAACACCTTTTGCGTTGTTTATGGGTGATAGGGTAAGAAATGTGAAGCTTAGATTGAGATGATCTGAGCGTACGCTAATACTCAAGGCTTAACATGCATTATGGTTCCATTTGGCCCATGAATTTATGATTTTACATTTTAGAATTTTTGCGTCGTATTTTAGATTTGTTTCTCTTATGCCTATCTACTTGCACCGTATTTGATTTTTGAAACTTGGTATCAGTACAATCGATTATTATCTATACCAAATTACCAAAGGTATCATCTAAACTAGGCTGTTAAAATTGGCTATCGTAATCAGTTCACACCGACTTCGTTTTTGTTCATTTTTGGAGAAGAAAAAATGGTTAAATTCTCACTTGATCAGTTCAGAGCGATGTTCCTACTGCCACAAATTCGAGTCCAGGACTTTTTCTCTGCTCGCAACGAGACCGCAACTCGACTTGTTGACTACGATGTACCGCTGGACGTATCAACCGATGTATCTCCGATTCCAATATTCAATGAGAACACATTCGCCCGACTGTTCGTTTCGTATAATGGTAAGGTCTTCAATAAGTATTCAGATTCTCTTTTATGCCGTTCTGGAGGTTTTAGTGATACAATGGGTTGAATAATAAATCTTTTATCATTTCAGTGGTAAAGTTAATTAATCCCGCCCCGACAACCCACATTTACCCTAGCCTATGCTGCAGAATCCAACTGATGACTGATCTAGTTCGCTAAAATTACAAGATATGTAAATATATAGTTCGGATTTAAATCATATGAAAATGACGCACTGCGCAAGGCGAGGTCCATGCAGTCAGGCACCCAAATAATAATGTGTCCATTTGAATAGACTAGAGTTACAATGATACATGCTCATCGGTGGGAGATCGGATGATCTCCAACTCCTGAGGCTCGGACACCGGTCGAGCTTCCCTGATCACCATGGAAGGTAACTGGACCCACCTTGCCCACCACCGCGCCGAAATACTGAGGACATTTTGGCAAACATTAAAAATAATGTGGTAGAAATTGACAAAAATTGAAGTAAAATTAGTAAAAATCAGTGAAAAGTTGGCAAAAGTCAAAGAAAAATTGGCAAAATTATGAAAAATGAGCCCCAAAACGTTTTAATTAGTGATTCCGACGACTGGCTGATCTCCTCTTGAGGAGGCCGAAGGTTTCTTCTACAAAGCACCTGCTATCCTCCTACTTCTGACCTCATGCATATGCGGTTACATTATTTCCACGTATAATGGGTCATTCACAAAGAAATGAGCACTCACTGGGTACGAACTTGACCCGCCTGTGGCCTTTAGAACAAAAAGTCTTACATGGAGTATACTTAAGATTTCATTTAGGAGTTTATGGCAATTACTGGGGCACTTATTTCCAACTATCTTAGGTAGAAGGACCTTGTATCATCTAAGTAAGACCACAGAGCTATTGCGAATATTTAATTTTATACACGCGATAATAACCATAGCTTAGCAGCGGAAGATCGTGCTGGTTTCACTATGAATGTTCCTCTTGATCCGTTCTAGATCATACATTCTGACGCTCCGAGATCTCACGGGCGGCTGCCGGGGCCGTAGGGGGAGGTAAACTCGTGAGATTGAGGGCCTCGGGGGTGCGCCAGGGCGTGCTACAAAAATTTGACGACCTCCCCCTTCTCTCAGAGTCACGCGCAGGTCATCCACTACCCTCGGGGTCAATATTTGAGCCCGTACCCGGCCCGGCCCGCGGGTACCCGTACCTGTGCACAGATCGGTACTACCATAGGACTCATTTCGACGACTTGTTTCAAAAATTATCCATTTTGGCAATTTTATAACAAAAATTTTTTAGTTTTTTGTTTCCGAAAGGCTAGCCTTGCTAAACAATATTTTCGAAATTATTTAGATAAATGTATAATTTTAACGACTTAGACTAAGGTTTAAGCTAATCATTGGGAGCGCTAAAATATAGCATTATTTGTTATAAAAATGCCTAAATGGATATTATCTAAACCATCTCATCAAGCTGAGTCGAAATAGTGTAGCAACTGGCCTATTAGTTGTCACTATAGTATCGGGGTTAATGTGGTTACACAGCGTGCGTGATCTCAGTCGGGCGTGACAGCCGGTTTCGGACGTCAGCTTCCGACCGCTTTAAGCTTTACCGTCCGTTTGCAGACGTTAAAGTCAAGTAAATACAGTGGCAATGAAACTTTAGCAATCATCGTCGTATGCAGACGACGTGTAAACAGTAAAATTGGTTCCACGATTATATCGTCCGATGTAGACGATAGATTAGTAAGTTTGCCCAACTTTTTATTCTACGACTAAACAAACTAACACATATGAGAACACGGCAATTGCAACAATGAGAGGGTTCTCGATCGAACAACTCATTTTATATATGAAGCTTATATTTTTTATATGGAAAAACATTTTTTTAATTTTAAAATCACAAAACTCCAAGCCGAAATGTCAACGATACAAAGTTTCTTCAAGTCCCTAGAATTCGTAAATTCATGCACACCGATTAGAAAAACGCACAACATCAATAAGAAATGTTATAATAATAATACTAATAAGAATTATAATAATAATGAAGTTAAATCAACGTTACAATAGTACTGAAATTACTGCGTTGTCTTTAAAACTGACCAATTTCGCACAGGGGGACTAACGGAAAAGAGGTAGGTATGGTGGTACCCTCAGACGTTTGGTAAATCAGGGCCTCGGAAGAGGGTCCGAGGCTATAGGGGGATAGGGTAGCCCTTCATGACCCCCTGATTTGGCATGTGTGGACTAGATCCATATTTGCGCTATTTATATTGTATATTAAATCCTCGTTTTTGCCATATTATGTTATACAAATCCAAAAATATTTTTTTCAGATCTGTGGGTTGGGTTAACAACCAATTTTATTGAAGTTACTTTTAGTGAATATGATTAAGGTTTGGTGTGTATATGGTTATACATTTTACAGAACGAGCACCCGTTTGTGAAGCAGAAATATTAGATCGTCGTTAAAATCTATGCCACCATCTATTCTATGGTGACTTGGACACCATAGTGTTTATGATAGTACTTTAAGATAGTATACATAGGTAATGTACTGCCGGTAATGGAATTGTATTGAATACACCATATAAATTTTCAAAAAGTTGTACGGTGTGCACTGCACCGCGCTGTTATTTATACACCTATGTAATCTGTTTGAGTATGGTGTCCTTGACATCGTCTGTAAAAGCGATAGGCATATTTAGAGAATACGATTAAGTAGATTATGTCTCATGCGCCATGTGTTGTATTATATAATGTAGAGATGCATACTGTATTCTTCTGGATGGTATGTTGTATATTGTTGGCGGACAAAACCTTCACATGAGGGTTCTTTCTAACGTTAACGCCCATTAGTTTGACGGTGAATAACATAGGTGTGGTGTTATTTTTGGGGTCCAGGACTATGAGCAGATGTAAGCCATTATTGCAAAAACATGGATGAACAGCCCATGTTTACGACATCAACCGCGAGATACCGTGGTCATTAACTCAGGAAAGCTCTACATTTTCATACTCTTCAGTGAGTGTCATATCTTCGGTTCATCGCAACTGATTTTGTCGTTCAATCGCAGCATTCGGTGTCGAATTTATAGTGTTCCTTACCTTTGGTAGGACAGGATTTCCCTGAAATTAAATCATTTCACAAATGCTGATTTTCGTTGCAAAAGTTAATAATTACCTCAAAGACAGAACTAGGTTGTCACGTATGTTAGATTACATTCATTTGTGTATCTATTTGTACATCCACGTCTGCCACATCAAGTTTTGATCTTCGAGATTTTCGAGCCGAGACGAACTGGTAACGAACCGAGCCGAAAGCGAAGCAAAGGGATTGCACTGCATACAAAGCTATCGATCCTACACGGACAAATTCCACAGGACTTATTGAGAAAATTGTCCACTTAACAATTCTCAATTTATACAGCAGTAAGAAAAAATACAAAGCCTCGCCAGGCGACGAAATCCCAACTACCGTCGCATGAGTAAAACATTCCAAATAAATGCGTAATTAACAACGAAATTATATGGTTACCATCATGAAATTCCGGTATTCCCAAAAACACAACTGGATATATTTATGCCAATATTCTTGATTCTGAGGCTTCAATAAAATCTCATCCACTATTTAAGTATATATTCTTACAAAAATACTCAAATCTAGTAGTTTTTCTGTATTTAGATCACTCTGGTAATTTGTATTGTTGTTACTTTTTAATTGAAGGTTATCTTCAGTAGCCACAAAGGTTATTTCCGCGGTATACTATTTATATAATATGTGTATAGCAAACTTTTTTCTTAACGTACCGTCTAATTATTGAGTGACAATGCTTGGATTGAACGCAATAATATCATGATTATACGGGTGGTGTCAGTCTAGCACTCGAAATATGTTACAAGCAACGTTAAACCTATTGATTATATACTTTAAATATGTGTAATTTATAGCATGAAATTGATAGAAATATAATCTTAGTTGCTGGGCTTAACTTATTATTGATTTTTATTAAAGAATAACCAAAGACAGGCCTTTACACAACATGTAGTTACGACCTTGAAACAGGTTATTTCAAAAAATTAAAAAGGCTTACTTTTCCAAGCCTCGACCAACATTCGAACTTTAGAATTAAGCAGAGTTCTGCAACCTAATTATTACAGTCTTGAATTCATGGTTTCCCCGATGGGTATTGATGTATTGATGATAGCGAAAGGCACTGGAAATTTGAGATAACTTTAAGGTAACATAAACATAAATCTAATATCAGAACTTGGGCAAACGGACGTATGTCACCGGAAAGGAGCCAAAATTCGCTGAAATGTTGAGCTAAACTTGCCACAAAACTGTAATACCGGTTCCATTGGAAAAACATTAAAAATAACACTAAACGAGATCCTCAGGTATCTTATGATATTAGAAATTAGAGATTTTACCATACCTGCAATTTTGCACAACTGATAGCGGTAATCCTGAATCGAACTATTAACAGATTTCAATTGATGATGATTTAACAGTTCTGGTTGCTGAATGATAGCTGTAGCAGTCAACTGTGTGATCATTTACACGCAGAGCCCAAGTAGCATTGGTCACTTCACTAAAATTGAATAATCCATTGAATAATCTCTTGATGTAATTATTATAAAGTTTAACGTAAAATCAGGCCAACACGATCAGTTAACAGAAGAAATAAGTCGAGATGTAGAATCATAAATTGACTACAACGAGATCGCTAGAACACATCAAGAGAAACACTTTGAGCCATCCGTAAACCGATCGGAGCCATCTGTTGCTGAGTTATGACGATTGAAACGAGCATCGAGAATTATTTGCACTAGCCATGTGATCTTAATTAAATGATACAAGGTCCTACTACCTACTGCAGTTGCGAATAGGTCAATTAGGTTTAATAGTCTTTTTTCGTTTCGAACAAATATTATAGCTCCAGGCATTTAGTGGTCATTCCGGTCCTATTTCTGGTATCAAATTTTTAAAGCTGCGCACTGTTTTCAAAAATGTACTAGGCAACAGTTTGTTTTCGCCATATAAGGATTTCTTATGGTTTTCTTCGGCGCAAAACAACCAACGTTCTCACGAATTTGCAATCACTGACTCAGATCTGCTTCAGTTTTAATCGAAGTGTATCTTTAACAAATGCTTAGCTTATTGCCGCTAAACGTATATTCCTGTTACTTACGTCTAGCATTTAAAATCTTTAGTCAGCAAAGTGCTGAATCCCACAAACACCGTATGAGTTGGTAGATATCGTTGGATCTGTAACGATCTATTGCCCGGGAGAACAAGTCCCTTCGTATGGAGCTTATCGCCTTATTTCGTCTCTACAATTACTATGCGTTTTGAACTATTGTGGGAACTATTTCAGTGGGAAAACGAAAGCCTTGCGTCATTTGTTTACTATGTGTGTAATAGGCATGTGTTGTGTATCTATTTACCTCGTACATATAATTCGTGTGCTTATGACGGCATAGTACATGTGTAATTGTAATGGTTTGTTTGGTTCATCACGTGTGAATTATATATATTACGTGTAATTCTGTGTAGGTGATGAAAATGTGTGTAATCGGTTGTTTTGTTCATTATGTGTAAATTGTGTGTAATATCTGTAAGTGCCAGAAAGTTGCAATAGTTTTCAGATCAAATTTTCCCACCCCAGTAAAATAAAACTTTTAAGAACTTGAGAAATCGTATCAAAGCGGACAGGGGGGATGGATTGGGCATATGTGGATTTTGATGCCAAATGCCATAGGGCACACTGTAGATCATCTATACCAAATTTGGCATCATTTGGCCCACCCGTTAAAGAGTTTCTTGTCATATCCCCTCGGTCATTTCTGGTCATAAAAATTCCATAGGTTCTTAAAATTATTAAGTTTAAGAGAGTGAAAAATAATACAAAATTTTAAAATTTGTGTGCCAGGGCTACAGTTTAGGTACCTATCGGAATTGAGTGTAAGCCCTGGGTGCCTTAACTATTACACTTACATTAGCGGAAATGTAAGTGTATTTCTGCTGGATTTTCCAAATTTTGTTTTGAGTTAGGGATTCCGAGAATTTCATAAAAAGATATTCTCTAACTCGCAAATTTTCGTTTAAGTTTGGGAGCGGATTTCTCAATTCCAAGAATTTCTACTTCTTAACTGTGTAAACCTTGCTTTAGAGAAACTCCTAGGTTTCT
>JASANE010012150.1:0-17929 GCA_030248225.1 Trileptium ribeirensis | reverse complement strand
CTATCTCGCAGATGCAGTTTCGACTTTAGAGAAGCGATTCAAAAATAAAATTATCGTCTTATTCAAAACTTCGGCATAGTGTTTATTAAAGTGCTTTCAAAATTTTACTTTATTAAAAGAAAAACTTTATCAATATATAAAAATATAAAATCAGCCAAAGGTAATGGTCCAAATGCCCCCCTTTTTTACAAAATACTTTCACAAAGCTATTTCATCACAACATATAAAAAAGAACGAACTCAGTATTTGTAAAAAATAAATAGTTTTAAAGTTTTTTTTTTTTTAAAAAAAAAGCGGCGATTTTTGAATTAGTGATCCTATAGTGCACTTTGCCTCTAACAATTTTAAAACAAAAGTCTGTTAAATCAGTTTAACGGAGAATCACACACACGCCTTCTCTTATAGCACATAAAACAGCACCACATTTTTTTCCCCCCGCCGCACTAATGCTTTCCATAATTCTCACGGTGCACCGAAATTGAGCATTCATTTTTTTCTTCAAAGTACCTCCAAACCATACCACGGGAACTCGAGCACCACATTCCTACAGTTTGGAACGGCACAAAGTGTCGGCTTATCAAAACAGCGGTCACAAAAGCCGAAAACACCGAAAAGCCTAAGCTCCCTGGATTCAAGTTCTCCCCACCTCCGCCACCATTTTTCTGACATTTTCAAACTATTTTTTATGCCTAGCCTAAACAAAATCTTTATTTGCAGGTCCTTTTCTGACACTAGAAAAATGGACAAAAATATCTAGGCTAAGAACAACAACACGCACAAACTGGAGTAAAAATTGAAAAATGTTTAACGAAAAGTTTCCAATGTCATAAGTTCTCACTGTAGTTTCGTAAATTTTTATAAAGAAACGGAAAAACAATCGATCCTCACTCTCCATAAACTCTCATTGATCATCTTACCGTTTCTTTGAGTGCAACTATTTCGTGGTCAAAATTATTCGTTTAGGGGCCAGCATTTGTGAGACTTCACTACGAGGTACCGTAACTTTATATTCCATATCTGATTTGATTTAGCACGAAAAAATAAACTGCACAAATTGTTTTGGTTGCAAATCTTAGGCCAATTTTACGTCAAAACATCACCCCATTTTTATTTAAAGTGTTTGACACAAGTGTGAAAATTGGACAAAATTTCAAAATCTCGTTTTTTTCATGAAAATCACCGACTTGGCCGTCACTGACACTGCATACCAGGCTAACACCTGCGTATAAAAGCCAAAACGCCTACAACCGTAACCCCACATAATGGGTTTATTGGATTAAAAGGTAAATCTAAAAAACTAAGTTTTACAATGGCACTTGAATCACCCCCCCGAAAATCATTGATGATGATTTTATTACTCTAGCTAAGCATACTGTAATATGAAAATAGTACCTGTATTGTATCGCTCAAATTTCTTCTCTTTAGACACAGAACCTCTCAACCCAACAATGCCACCTTAGTATCTATTCGCTGCCGCTGCAGCAAATAGAAACAACGACACATTTTTCTGAATACGACAACGGCATATCTGCGTTATGCGAGCTAGAACTATTCAATGTGGGAAATTGGAACGCTTGAAAACGTCGGCAGTGTTTCCTCAAAGGACTCGATTTGCTTTCCAAAAAATGTAACCAAATTTATATTCTCACACTTTTAAATGAAAAGCGACTTCCAACAATAATAATAATATTTCATAGAAGACCCAAACAAATCAAGGGTATCTTTGATATAGGTTATTAATAATATATGACTAAAAAAATGTATTGTAATGAACTGCATCAACTCGATTTTTGTCGATCTGAATATAGTTCAAATTCAGCAGTAGAAAAAACGCCTTAGTTCTGTAAGGTACGTTTAACGGAAGCTTATATTAGCTTAAACGAGTACAGTTCTGCAGGAGCGTTCGAGGCAATCGTCATGGGGGCGGGGCTCCGCGGTACAACATGTTTTGCTCACTATACAGTTTCGATGTAGCCATGCTCGGGGGCACATGCCCAGGTCGTTAGACAAGCTTTGCAGTTACAACTTTCTGGACGAGCTTTATGCCTTAGGTCGTCGAGGTGCGTCGGCTTAGGGATGGGGTGTGGCAGAGTGGGAAATGGAAACGCCTGTCGGGTAGGCTAAAAGGTCGTCATGCAGGTGTCAAATTCGGAGCAAATTAGGGAACACAAAATTTCCTCCCACATCTCATCTTCGCCGATTTTTCCATAAATATATTCTATTTACCCCTAATTCGCGGGGACAATTTTACCTCAATTTTTGCCATTTCCACCCTGTTTTGCCAAATTTTTGCTTTTCGCTAAAATTTATCCGCTGCGTCTTTGGCCAGCAGCGCGTGGAGGAGAAAAAGGGAGGGTTGTTCAGCCTTCAGTGGATATTGCACGGGGATTGATTCACTTAGGGTTACCTTATTTTTCCCATTGAGACTAATGTTCTTATGGGTAGACTAGCTATAAGCAAATATGGACTCACATGCTTGTGGTATCTTCACTCACCAGAAATGAGGAAATTAAATATAAAAACTAACTTAAGATTGCCACTGGAACACACGGTAATGTTTGCCTTTGTCCTTCTGGGATCCCGTGCAACTTATCACGTGTATGGTTTAACATCAAGCATTTCAAACAGAACCTTTTGAAAGGCGTCTTGCTATCAAACTAGATCTACCAAAAACAATCCACACAACAATGTTTTCTTTGTTTGAATTTAAAAGAGACAATTCTTCCAGCTCGACCTTTTGTAATCAAATGACATTAATGAAGAAATACGTTTTAAATTTATTTTGGTAATTTTCAAAACAATATGTTGATTTGGCTCGCCGCTATTCGTTCATTAGCACAGCCCACGGATCTGATTGCCACAAAATTAAATTTAAGACATATTCGTCGGACCGCATAGCGGCTTATAAAATTTTGATTATCATTATTGGCCCAAAACTCATGTATTATCGGTTTGTGTATATTTAGTAAATTTTTGAGCTTTACTACTACAGGTAAATTATAGAGTTAAGAATGGATACATTAGATCTAAATCCCAAGTAATCATAATCCGCCCAAGCAAGAAAAAAAAAATAATAAACATTGTGTCGGTGAGAAGCCTGTCTGAGAAAATATGATTATATATGCATTTTTTCAATACTTTTCATGATTTTTAAAGGAAATAATAAGAGATTCTACTTACAATTTGAGGATACCAACCGTTTTGCCAACTAATATTTTTGTTTTAACGTTGGTTGACTTTATTCTTCTCATTAATTAGTGTGGATTTCACCAAATAGTATAGACGTTGTAACGAAAATGTAGAAGCTAGTTTTTATGTTGAATGTTGGAATAAATCCACGTGGGGCGGAAAAACGATTTGTTAGATTCATCCAAAAAATGAAAATTATATAAAAGCCTCATTAGAAGCAACAGTTTGAAACCACATTATCGCGATTACTATATTGTGAAGGCATTTTGTCTCACGAACTTGCGTGTAATGTAATTTCACTATTCATAACAGTGAACAGCTACTGATATTGTACAATGCCGTGATTCCTGTGTTAATGATTCGTCCTTTGTAAGTGAGATCTTTTTTCTCGGAACGTAGACAGAAAAAGAAACAGCGAGATTAAATATATACAGTAAATAAGTCTTGGATGATTTGTTAGGTCTTATTATTACGTGATTCTAAAAATTAGAAAAAGGTGATTCCCAATGATATGAAAGTAGGTAGTTCCAATAATGCTAAGTGTGCTCCCTAATCACTGTTTTTACTTGTATGCTAAATTATTGTTTATTGAATTAGTACTAGTGGTTGAAAAAGCTTCGGTTCCCGCAGATACCTACGAGGCGAATATTGCTAAAGATCAAGAGCAAAGTAAATATTCGTTCAGGAAAACCTGAAAAAGCGTCAGATTCATAGAATAAGTTTGTGGCAGCTGTGGCGACGTAAACATTTGTGCGGTTAACTGTTGCTGTTAGCTATTTTGATTATGCAAATTTGTGTAGCTTATAACAGTATTTAAGCTGAGACATTTTGAGTTTTAATTAAAGAGAACAGTTCGATTGTATATAATTTCAAGCCAATCGTAATGTTTATGGCTTCTCCACTCACAAAACCGCTTGTTATCTTTGTTAGATTTTGTGCTTTAGTAAAGGCTGTTTTGGTTTTCTTCCAATTATTCATGAAGTTGTTGCAAATGGTGAACCCGATAACAAGCAACAACGCAAATGTGATTCGTCAACTGGGACAACAAATGGTGTATCAATGGAACGCTTAACCGGTGACTCCGTTTTTATGAATAGGGTCTCTAGTTTGCCGGTGTCAGTGGTGTGACAAACTAATCAGTGCAACAATTCTCAATGTCCGTGTTAGCAGTCGACCTTTCTCCGTTCTAACCTGCTGACCCGAAGCTTTGTTTTGGGCAGGTCAAAGTGCAGCTCGCGATTCGGGGAATAACGCAACAACAAACCAAGTTAATCCATATCTTGGCAACATTAGCGCGCAAATAAGCGGCCAAAGTTATCGACATAGTTCACCTAACGGTCGAGCATTATGCGATGCATTCATATCCCGCACTGGAAGATCGGAAACAAAAGGGGTTCAATAGCCCCTCAATGCTGAAGTGTTAGGCGATCGCAAACCATCGCAATTGTTCCGATTAATTCAGGAGCTTCTCGGTGCAAACACAACAATTACGTGCGTCAGTCATGGGTCAGTCGTAGATAAGTCAACCATGCGTCAGTTATTTGTCAACCACTTCTATCGAATGTTCAAACGGTAATTGCTGCTTCCCGTTATCAATCACTCGAAGCAAAAGAGTGTGTGGCCAACCGGATGCTGAAAGTCGCGCAACCATCCATTGGCTCGCTAGACGTAAGTTCAACGGCGCCCAGAGCAACAATCGTATCATTAGGCGCTAGCACAGTCGAATCAACTCCACGACAACTGAGTCCCAAGTCATCAACTGGAGAAATTACAATACGGGTGGAGGCACAATCGCTATCAACACCGGCGCATTTGGTCACGACGCACGAGCCGCAACCAGTAACCAAAAAACTACATTTGATGAATTGTCACGATGATTCAGTGGTAACGCCATCAAACGTAACAAGCCATATTCGCCTTCGGGAAATGGTTACGCCAGGCAGTAATGGTCGCACGCTCGGTCTCCATTGAACCCCCACCAAGACCAGCTTTATTTTGCAACAACTCCAAATGTTCAAACTTCAAATGCAAGACAATTATTTTTCGTCAAAGTTTCAAAGTCAAACAAGCACACGTTTCCACTATAAAATAGGGTCTCAGGCCAGTGTAATAAAAGGGAACTGACGACGTGCGACAACGTCGTCCGGCAGCGTTTCGTTTTCAAGCAGCCAGCAAATCTTCTGTAAAAACCTACGACCCACATTCGGGTATGATGGATCTCAAATGCATGAGAACTTTTCGGTGGGTGTTCACCATTGCCGATACAGACCACAACATTCTTGGTTTCGATTTTCTACGATATTTTGACCTTGTCCCAGATCTTCTACTAATTCAGCTGGCTGTTTACGATGGTAACTCAACCAACATTCGTGTTTGAAGACGACCATCAGAAGCCTTCAATCTATGCTGAATTAAGCATGATCGGACATTCGTGCAATGGCGTTACCACGAATCATCGTGACAATTCATCAAATGTAGTTTTTTGGTTACTGGTTGCGGCTCGTGCGTCGTGACCAAATGCGCCGGTGTTGATAGCGATTGTGCCTCCACCCGTATTGTAATTTCTCCAGTTGATGAATGGACCAGTTGTCGTGGAGTTGATTCGACTGTGCTAGCGCCTAATGATACGATTGTTGCTCTGGGGCGCCGTTGAACTTACGTCTAGCGAGCCAATGGATGGTTGCGCGACTTTCAGCATCCGGTTGGCCACACACTCTTTTGCTTCGAGTGATTGATAACGGGAAGCAGCAATTACCGTTTGAACATTCGATAGAAGTGGTTGACAAATAACTGACGCATGGTTGACTTATCTACGACTGACCCATGACTGACGCACGTAATTGTTGTGTTTGCACCGAGAAGCTCCTGAATTAATCGGAACAATTGCGATGGTTTGCGATCGCCTAACACTTCAGCATTGAGGGGCTATTGAACCCCTTTTGTTTCCGATCTTCCAGTGCGGGATATGAATGCATCGCATAATGCTCGACCGTTAGGTGAACTATGTCGATAACTTTGGCCGCTTATTTGCGCGCTAATGTTGCCAAAATATGGATTAACTTGGTTTGTTGCGTTATTCCCCGAATCGCAAGCCCTGCATTTTGACCTGCCCAAACAAAGCTTCGGGTCAGCAGGTTAGAACGGAGAAAGGTTGACTGCTAACACGGACATTGAGAATTGTTGCACTGATTAGTTTGTCACACCACTGACACCGGCAAACTAGAAACCCATTCATAAAAACGGAGTCACCGGTTAAGCGTTCCATTGATACACCATTTGTTGTCCCAGTTGACGAATCACATTTGCGTTGTTGCTGTTATCGGGTTCACCATTTGCAACAACTTCATGAATAATTGGAAGAAAACCAAAACAGCCTTTACTAAAGCACAAAATCTAACAAAGATAACAAGCGGTTTTGTGAGTGGAGAAGCCATAAACATTACGATTGGCTTGAAATTATATACAATCGAACTGTTCTCTTTAATTAAAACTCAAAATGTCTCAGCTTAAATACTGTTATAAGCTACACAAATTTGCATAATCAAAATAGCTAACAGCAACAGTTAACCGCACAAATGTTTACGTCGCCACAGCTGCCACAAACTTATTCTATGAATCTGACGCTTTTTCAGGTTTTCCTGAACGAATATTTACTTTGCTCTTGATCTTTTGAGCAATATTCGCCTCGTTGGTATCTGCGGAGCCGAAGCTAGACCACTGGTATCCGTCGATAAACAATAATTTAGCATACAAGTAAATACAGTGATTAGATAGCGCGCTTGGCATTATTGGAACTACCTATTTCATATCATTGGGAATCACCTTTTCTTAATTTTAGAATCACATAATTGGTGGCGACACGAAAATAGTCCAAGACTTCTTACTGTATATATTTAATCTCGCTGTTTCTTTCTGTCTACATTCCGAGAGAAAAGATCTCACTTACAAAGGACAACCATTAACACAGGAATCACGGCATTGTACAATACAGTAGAGCTGTTCACTGTTATGAATAGTGAAATTACATTACACGCAAGTTCGTGAGACAAAATGCCTTCACAATATAGTAATCGCGATATGTGTTTCAAACTGTTGCTTCTAATGAGGCTTTTATATAATTTTCATTTTTTGGATGAATCTAACAAATCGCTTTTCCGGCCCCACATAGATTTATTTCAAACATTCAACATTAAAACTAGCTTCTACATTTTCGTTACAACGTCTATACTATTTGGTGAAATCGACACTAATTAATAAAATAAAGTCAACCAACGTTAAAACAAAATTGTTAGTTGCAAAACGGGTCTGCTCAAATTGTAGTAGAATCTCTTATTATTTCCTCTTAAAAATCATGAAAAGTATTGAAAAAATGCATATATAATCATATTTTCTCGACAGGCTCTGACCCAGACAAATGTTTATTATTTTTTCTTTTCTTGCTTGGGCGGACTATGATTTACTTGGGATTTTAGAATCTAATGTATCCAATTTACTTAACTCTATAATTTACCTGTAGTAGTAAAGCTCAAAAATTTACTAAATATACACAAACCGTGATACATGAGTTTGGGCCAATAATGATAATCAAAATTTTATCAGCCGCTAGCGGTCCAACGAACATGTCTTAAATTTAATTTTTGTGGCAATCAGATCCCGTGGGCTGTGCTAATTAAACGACAAGCGGCGGCCAATCAACATATTGTTTTGAAAATTACCAAAATAAATTCTCAAAACGTATTTCTTCATTAATGTCATTTGATTACAAGAAGGCTCAGCTGGAAGAATTGTCTCTTTTAAATTCAAACAAAGAAAACATTGTTGTGTGGATTGTTTTTGGTAGATCTAGTTTGATAGCAAGACTTTAAAAAGGTTCTGTTTTGAAGTCATGTTAAACCATACACGTGATAAGTTGCACGGGATCCCGACAACCAAGGCAAACATTACCGTGTGTTCCAGTGGCAATCTTAAGTAAGTTTTTATATTTAATTTCCATTCTTGCTGGTAAGTGGTATACCCACAAGCATGTGAGTAGATATTTGCTTATAGCAGTGTACCCATAAAGCATAGATCTCGATGGGAATAGAGTGGGTTACCCCTAAGGATCGAATCCCCAAGCTATATCCCACTGAAGGCTGAACAACCCCTTCCCTTTCTCCTCCACGCGCTGCTGGCCGAAGACGCGCGGTAAATTTTAGCGAAAAGCAAAAATTTGGCAAAACAGGGTGGAAAGTGGCAAAAATTGAGGTAAAATTGTCACAAAGTAGGGGTAAATAGAATATATTTATGGAAAAATCAGCAAAAATCGGGTGGGGGAGATTTTGTGTTCCTAATTTGCTCAGAATTTGACACCTCCGTGACGACCTTTCGCCCACCCACCACCCTTACCATTTCCCACTCTGCCACACCCCATCCCTAAGCCGACGCACCTTCGACGCCTAAGGCATAAAGCTCGTCCAGAAAGTTGTAACTGCAAAGCTTGTCTAACGACCTGGACATATACCCCCGAGCATGGCTACATCAAAACTGTATCGTGAGCGAAACATGTTGTACCACGAACCCCGCCCATAACGACTTATCCCTTAAACACTCCTGCAGAACTGTACTCACTAAGCTGTTATAAGCTTCCGTTAAACATACCTTACAGGACTAAAGCGTTTTACTCTGCTGAATTTGAACTATATTCAGATCAAGACATTAATCAGAGTTCAAACCGTTCATGACAATACATTTTTCTAGTCATATATTATTAATGACCTATAGTCGAAAATACCCTTGATTTGTTTAGGGTCTTCTATAAATATTATTATTATTGTAGAAGTGGCTTTTCATAAAAGTGTAAGAAATGTAGATTTTGGGTTTACATTTTGTGAAAGCAAATAGGTCCTTTGAGAGAAACGCTGCCGACATTTACAACATTGCCAATTTTGCCACATTGAATAGTTCTAGCTCGCATAACACAGATATATCATTGTCGTATTCAGATGTGTCATTGTTTCTATTTGCTGCAACAACAGCGACTAGATACTAAGGTGGCATTGTTGGGTTGAGAGGTTCTGTGTCTAAAGAAGAATTTGAGCGATACAATATTGGTATATCTTCATATTACAGGATGCTAGCTAAGTAATAAAATCATACAGTAAATAATTTTCAGTAAATCAAGTGCCATTGTAAAACTTAGTTTTTTTAGATTTACCTTTTAATCCAATAAACCCATTATGTGGTTACGGTTGTAGGCGTTGGCTTTTATACGCAGGTGTTACCTTATACAGTGTCAGTGACGGCCAAGTCAGTGATTTTCATGAACAATTTTGAATATCCAATTTTCACACTTGTGTCAAACACTTCAAATAATAATTAACGTTGATGTGGCCTAGGGTTTGCAACCAACGTTGTGCAGTTTATTTTTCGTGCTAAATCAATAGAATGGATAAAGCCGGTACCTCGTAATGAAGTTCTCAAATGCTGGCCCCTTAAACAAATAATTTTGACGTCAAAACAGATCAATCTGAGCATCGATCAATCGATCAATATGAATTTCAGAGTCTGGTTCAATGAAAAATCGACACTTTATAGAAATTTACGAAACTACATGACTTATGACATTAGAAACTTTTCGTTAAACATTTTCAAAATTTATCGTAGTTTCTCGTGTTGTTGTTCTTAGCCTTGACACTATCTCATTTCCGAGTGTCAGACTAGAAGTTGAAATGATGATATTTTTAGCTAACATGATAGTTTGAAATGTCAGAAAATGGTGACAGAGGTGGGATTTGAATCCAGGAGCTTAGGCTTTTCGTGTTTCTACTGTGACCACTGAGATAATAAGCCGACACTTTGTGCCGTTCCAAACTAGGATATAGTATTCGAGTTTCATCATATGGGATAGAGGTACTTTGTAGTAAACCATGAATGCTCGATTTCGGTGCATCTGATCATTATCGAAAGCATTAGTCGGCGAAAAAAGTGCAATGTAGTATTGTTTTATGTGCTATAGAAGAAGGCATATATATAATTCTCGTTAAACTGATTTAACAGACTGTTTTTAAAATTGTTAGCAGCAAATCACTATAGGATCACTAATTCAAAAATCGCCGCTCACAGATATATAGCTAGGCGTCTTTATAATTAATTATTATTTACAAATACTGAGCGTTCTTTTATATAGATATGATGAAATAGCTTTGTGAAATTATTTGGCACATAAGAAGAGCATTAGGCCCATTACTGTTGGCTGATTTTATATTTTTATATATTGATAAAGTTTCATTTAATAAAGTAAATTTTTGAAAGCACTTAATAAACACTATGCCGAAGTTTTGAATAAGACGATAATTTTATTTTCCAAATCACTTCTATAAAGTCGAAACTACATGCGAGACATGTTTTTAGACGGTGGATATGCGAAGTTGGAACGTTTTCTATCGGCCTACCATTAGGAGAGGTCCCTACCAAAAACTAGCCATAATAGAGGTTTACTGAGAAAAAAATTGAATTGTCGATAAATATATATTTAATATTTTTTAAATATAAATGATATATAGTTGTTGGAGCTATAGGATAATATTTAATGCTTTTAAAGGTTCTCAATATTTTTATTTTAACAGATGCCTTTTTATAATTTACAGAATATATTTGGTACCGCTATTTTTTATGACGTAAAATTGATATTTGTGAATGAGAAAAGGGCAACTATCGAAAAATTGACAAGCGAAATCTGAACGCGCTCAAATCTACTAAGGTTCGAAATCTGTTTCGTTAACTTACGTCAATCGCTGCCCTTACTTTGGTTTCATTTTTTCAAGGCTGGTTAGTGTCTTGGCTCTACAGAAGTACGGAGCCAGGTTTTTGACTATTCTGATGCTCAAGTATAGGCTGTTTGTTACATTTACAGTTTTTTGGCGGCGGTTGATTTTGCAGCATTATTTATTTCGTGATTTTTCGAGACAAAGACTATTATGATACCATGCATTAAATGTGTGTTGGCGCGCGGTTTGATACAAGTGAGTGCTTGTTGTTTATTATATGCACACACACTCAAATTTCATTCCAACCAGCTTTAGAAAAACCAGTAGTTATAGCTACGTATTCTGTAATTGACGACTTTGATTTCACTCAAATACGACTACAGCACGGTTGATTGATGCCTTAATATTTCACGATGGTTTTGAGATATAGCGCATTTCAGGGTCAGAACATTAGTCGTCAATACAATAGGACTTATTGAACTTAGTGGACAGTTATTGCAGCTGACTTGGACTTCTTTAGCATTGCTCAAAAATTGGATGACATTGTCTGGACTGGACAACTGGATAAACAACTGGACTGTATACAATATTTGACGGCGTTATTCACTATCAGTGTATAGATAGGGAGTCTGGGGTACCTAGTACTCCAACCCGTGGCTCTGGCTGGTAGAATTTCTTGACTATAAGCCATGGACATTGGATATATTAAATTTCCTGGTCCTACCCAATCGTTGTTCATAGATACAACTGCCAATATCAATTATTAGATCTACATAAACGCCATTAGGCCTGGCTACAACGGCTATAAGTACTTACTAGGGCCCCGAAAAAGTTGTTCCTGACTGCGCCTATATTCTTTAGGAACTTATGTGTTAACCGACGATAGCCGGTCTGTTAGAAAAGCTTCATTCGAACGTTTAATATTCCCACCGAGAGTTTTCAAAATACGTTACGGTGGTATTCATTTTGTGTGTCGTTTTAAGCTTATATGTTTATTATATAAGATCACTTTGCTAATTATTTGCACTTTGTAGCACTTTGAGGCATCTTGTTTTGGTTTATGCCTGCAACAACACATATAATATATAATTAGTTCAATAAATATAATCTATCATGCTTTCCGAACTTCTTCAACTGTGTATTACATGACCAAAACCAGTACAAATTTTTCTCTAGTACAGTTTAACATGTCACTGCTCCCAAGATTGTAGTTTTTTAATGCAACCACTAGAGTTCGCTTTAACAGGTCAAATTCGTGTTGTGGTGTTACGGCAAACGTATTTGATATGTCATAGCACTGAGTATGACAACCAAAACCTCGCCAATCGGATAAACTAGTTCTTTAACGTGCAACGGTCAATTTACAAAATGATTTAGAGAGGTGTTATCAACGAAGGATCACGTAGTATATTGTATGAGGTTGGTGTTGAGGCACCAACCTCATACGACTGTTCACACAGACTTTGACTTAAACTTTTTTGTTATAACCCTTTTTCTCGGATCATTCTGTTTAAATAAAGTGAATACAAAGGCTTAACTCTGACGTAGTATATAAATATTTCAGACTCGAATAAAAAATATCCACGTGGGTTTACTTAAAAACAACCTAGCACATTGTTTTGAACAGTGCTGGCGTCAGCACCCCATAGCCCCAACCGCAGGAGGAGGGCACACAGACGAGGCCCCTCACACATTCCAGAATTCCTCAATTATTTCAATAAGACAAATGTTCTCTTAAGACAAATTTTCGCAATTGTTGTCAATTTTTCCAAATTCCACCGGATGCCGTCGGCGTGCTGGCTGAGTGTGACATATAATTCCTAAATATATAATTCCCACACTTTGGGTGTGAGGGCTCGTAAGATTATTTGTGGGTTTACATCTTAATTTGGGGACCTCCTCATCGTTTTGGGCCATTACCTACTAGCACTGACATTAGATATGAAAAGCCAAAGTTGTATTGATGTCTGCCTATCTTCATAGTGGAGGGCACTCACTGCAGGTCCTTACAGTAAAGATTAACACATTTGATCGTCTGTGCCCTCGAAGGATAACGCTGTGCAAACATTTGTCATTTGCGGACAATATATCATCATCAACCATATGTTTGATGTCGTAGGCTCTATGAAATCCCTGTGAATGAGAAGGCGGGGTTTAATAATTTCCTAGTTTATAGTTGCTCTTACTGCTAACCTAATGTATTACAAGGTGATGTATATTAAATATTCACTTTATCAAAAACAACAAAATAATCTAATCGAAATTATCTTAGCACGCTAGTCCCAAGAAAGGTTCTTTTCCATTATCCCCAGCCCGAATTTGGTCAATTTTAAAGTCACAGAGCTGATTTTGATATCGATCGATTCAGCTCGATGAGATGGTTCAGAAAATGCTCATTTCCCCCCTGAGGAACTCAAAAATATTTTTCTTCGGAATATGGTCGTGTTGGGTACCATTCGACTCGGCTTGATGATAGAAATCTATTGGTGTGTAGTTTATTGAAATCTACCCCACGGTTAGAAAGGTATAAGGAAACAAGTCCTGAGGGCGAAAATAAAATGCAGGCCATGCCGTTATCGATATACTAAGCTTTAGTATTAGCCTAAGCTAAGATCCGTATATGAGACATACACTAAGCCTAAGCCTAAGTCTGGGGGCTGCCGTCCCCCGAATCTCCCGCACTAACATGTTCCTTTTTCTAATGTTATAACGAGCCGCCCCTCAGGGTTACTAGGGCCTAATAACTTTCTAACGGTAGCGTAGATTTCAATAAACTACATACCAGTAGCTTTCTATCATTAAGCCGAGTAGAATGGTGCCAATATTGCCATATTCCGAAGAAAAAAATTTCGTGTTTCCAATAGGAGACCACTGGGACCTCAAAAAATCGAAAAAATTTCAGGGAAGTGGGTAAAATGTGTATTTTCTGAACTGAAATAATGGAAAAGAACCCAAAAATGCTATTTAGCCGCAGATCGGGACCATAGTACAACACATAGCTTCCAGTGTCACCGCCGATTTTAGGTTTTGTACAGTAGAAAATACAGCTTTCGTACTGTCGTTCTGTTTTCGTGACCAAATATGTGCAAATCTAATGTGATGTTTGTTTTTATATTGATTATTTATACTTTACCAGTGGTTCAATTTCAAGAGGGGTAGGCTACCGCCTGTAATAAGGAGTGTATTAATCTGGGATGGGATAACTCATTCATTCGTTCCTTCTTGGATCGCCAATTGAATATTGTTCCGGAACACGTACGGACCGAAATATTAGGGAAACGGAGGTTGACACTGCGACATATAGGGTCATATAACTTTTTGTACAAATAGAGAAGCATGTATATATACATGGAATCCACACTGCATAAAGCGCTCATAATGAGCTCATAAAATGATTACATGGAATTTATGGTCATAATAGTAACATTTAAAGCACGATAGCTTTTTTCCAAGAGAAACATAGCAATAGGAAAATTGTGAGGAAATTGCCGAGCACCATCAGAAACACCATATAATGATTATTAAAATTTCATTTTTCATCTATAGTTGCTGTTAAATTTAAAACAAAAATGTACTCTTTTTTATATTTCTTGTAGAATTAAGACCCAAATGCAAGTTTGGTTAAAAACTCCTTATGTATTAAGTGTAATCGATCACAATTTATACATCAAAACACTCTATTTAGACAATTTTTTTGAGCCATAGTACTTTAGTAAACCAACAGTAAAACATGTATTATATGACGATACTTTTGGTTTTTGTAGTCACTATTATATAGCTTTTAGGCAATTTCCTCTATTTACGACATTGTAACACTAATCGATTAGTCTATTTTATCCATTAGTAAAAATTACTCTGGAGAGCTGTTTTTGACGCCAAGTGATGTTTGATATAACCCCTTTAGGATTTCAGAAAGGTATATGCAAGTAATTGTGTATCATGCGGCAGCTTGTTTAACCATATTTTATTATGATCATTTACTTGGCTCGCAATTTTGGCTTCTAAATGTTTATCGCGAACATGGTACTGTAACTACGTTTGAAACATAAAATTGATGGTCTGCTACTGTGCGCGGTTTTATATGCTGGATATTTTGATATAGTAATTGGTGAAATTACACATTGTAGAATGGCGCTGAGATCAAGAAAAGCTACGTTCGCACGTTCACACCCTCAGCTCAGATTTCCGCCTCAAACTTTGGAAAATTACAATTCGTTAATTTTTCCACTACGACTAATAGTCAAAAATTTAGTCAAATTTTGGTGAAATTAGAAATAAACGTTTAAACTTGTGAAGGCATCTCGTTCGTGTGAAGTATTGCTTATGTTTTTGACCACATATCTTAAATTAGAAGGATTTTCCCTTGAGAATAAATAGTAGACTCTGATTACTGCTACAAGGCTCAAACGACACATTTACCAGCGACATTATAACCAAATCGTTCTAGAAATTCTGAGGAATTTAATGAATTTATGTGATAATAGATAGGTATTTTCGGCCAAAATGAGTTTACTGATCTTATTATTATTCGCTCATGAAAACTCTACTATACCATGACGTCAAAAAAACAGTGTCCATTTATAACAATGGGAACGAGTACTACGTCAATGTAAGCCATAAACAATGTGAAAAAGGCACTGCAACTGCACAGGAATTGCTATCATAGGTACTGATATCATATTACATCATATCATATTGGGATTGTTGCAACGTTATGGAAGTGTAATATACTTCTGTCTCAAATGAAAACGCTCAGTAAATAGTTTTATGAAACTTCTATATTTTCAACAAATTTTGTTTACGTAAATTGAGTAAATTAAATCAATTAACTTAGAAAAATAGTCACATGTGGCAAACCCATTTGGAAATAATTGCAACACTGTGAAGGTATAATGCGTGTCTAACGGATATGCCAAATCGGAGTAAATATTTTTATAAATACGTTTAGACCATACATGCTAGAATTTCGAGCTCCCGGGGAAGCATTCAGATACTCGAGGAGAAGTGTTTCACTTTCGACCTCTCAGGAGGGATGAGTCTTTCCACGAGAGGGGGGTGCGGCCCCCATAAGTTCGGACCCTCGGCGCAGCCAGACGGGTGTCAACCAACCGACCTGCCTGTCAAAGGGTCGACTCTTCACGCCAAGGAAAGAGACTCTTCAGTGAAAAAAGTGCAAGCATTCACAAAAATGTGCATGTGCATCGCGTAAATTAAACCTATTAACTATAAAAATTAGTCGCACAGGACAAATCCCTTTAGAATTTTTACAACATATTTATATAAGCAATGTATTTATAATATCCCACATAAAAAACCTAGGCAAATAACTTTCATGTTTTGAACTAATTTTGTGTATATAAATTCAGTAAATTAAATCAATTAACTGAGAAAAATAGTCACAAGGGTAAACGCATTTGGGGACTGTTGCAGTAATATGAAAGTTTCTTTAACACATATGCTAAATCGGAGTAAATAATTTTTAAATACATTTTGGTCGTACTTGCTCGAAGTTTGAGGTTCCTGGGAAGCAGCCAGATACTCGAGGAAGAGTATTGCGCTTTCGGGCTCTCAGGAGGGTCAGTCGGTTAGCGAGGGGGTTGGCTTGCGGCCTCCATATGTTGGGATCCTCGGCGCCGCCAGACGGGTGTCAGCCGACCTGTTTAGGGGGTCGACTCTTCACGCGATAGAAGAGGGTTCATTAGTGAAAAAGGACAGGCATTCACAAAAATGTGCGCGTAAATCGCGTAATACCTATTAACTACGAAAATGAGTCACACATGGCAAGCCCCTTGAGCATTGATGCAAGATTATAAAAGTATAATGTATTTCTATCCCACATTGAAAATGCTCACTAAATAGTTCTATAAAACTTCCATATTTTGGACAAATTTTGTGTACTTAAATCAAGTAAATTAAATCACTTAACTGAGAAAAGCAGTTACATGGGACAAACCGTTTTGGTAACTGGTGCGATAATATGAAAGTATGTGTGTCTAACCCATATGCTAAATCGGAGTAAATAATTCTATAAATACATTTTTATCATACATGCTCGAGGTTTGAGGTGTTGAGGCTTTGAGAAAGTAGCCTGGTGCTCGGGGATTCCACCTTGGGCCTCTCAGGAGGGTCAGTATTTCGGCACCTATGGGTTCGGTCCCTTAGTGTGAGCCATCCTGTGATGGGGTCGACCTTCCAAGCCAAGGAAGAGGGCTCTTTAGGAAAAAAGTACAAGAATTCACAAAAATGTGCGCACAAATCGCGTAAAATAAAAACCTATTTGCTATGGAAATTAGTCAAACAGGGCAAACCCTTTTGAGTTGTTGCAACATTATGAAAGTGCAACGTTTTTTATATTCCATATAAAAAAGTTAGCAAAATAACTTCCATATTTTGAACTAATTTTGTCTACATAAATTGTGTAAATTAAATCAGTTAACTGAGAAAAGTAGCCACATGAGGCATACCCTTTTGGGAACTGTTGCAATACTATGAAAGTATAGTGTGTCTAAACAATATGCAAAATCGGAGTAAACAGATTTATAAATACATTTTGATCATACATGCTCGAAGTTTAATGTTCGGGGGAAGTAGCCGGGTGCTCGGGGGTTTCACCTTGGGCCTCTCAGAAGAGTCAGTAGGTCGGCGGCGTTGTTGGCACCTATGGGTTCGGTCCCTTGGTGTGAGCCGCCCTGTAATGGGGTTGAAACTTCACGCCGAGGAAGGGGGCTCTTTAGGGAAAAAGTACAAGCATTCAAAAAATGTGCGCACAAATCGCGTAAAATAAAAACCTATTTGCTATGGAAATTAGCCATACAGGGTTTGATGTTCCGGGGAAGTAGCCGAGTGTTCAAGGAGGAGGTTGTTCGGCCTTCGGTCTCGTAGGGGTATCAGTCGCTCTGGGACAGGGTGCAGTGGCTTGAGTGCCCATGGGTTCGGCCACTTGGGCTGCCAGACGGGTGAGGAAAAGGGTCCGGCGCCTACCTCCTTGTGATCTT